>JAODAL010042350.1:0-34926 GCA_025379985.1 Phyllomedusa bahiana | reverse complement strand
GGGGGGTTGTATCTAAGCCTTTGTAACTGAGGATCCCAGTATTATAAATTACGCATTGTAAGTGATTGTTCTGTGTGTTCCTAAAAATGATCAATGTAAGAGGCAAAATGCAAGGCAATACCTGGGTCTGGACAATTGCAGACATTACCGACACAGTTCGGAGACACTTTCTTTTGCTTACAGAGGTGAAGTGAACCAGGACTTAGCTGAGATATATAGGGCCTCACAGCAAAGTCAGGGATGGGCCCCACAGACGTTTATTGCAGCAATGCTGATATCTTAAACTGTTAGGGTATATTACAGAAAGGGTTATACCTCTCCTTGGTATTGCACCATGTAGGTGTGTGAGGATTTAAGATGGCCTTTTGTACCTTACAGGTATTTGCATATAACAAGGCATTATAGGAAGAGAGCTAAACTATCTAGCACCCTCGATTGGATGCAGCCATCCTCAATTGGCTTGAGACTCACTGAGTCTTGGAGAGCAAAAGGGCTTCACATGAAACCAGAATTACTGGTCTACATACAGCTTTTTCAGGGTTTTGCTCCTCATCAGTGCTGTGCAGAGCTTGCTGGGTGAGAGGCAATGAGTGGCTTAGAAAGGGTAATATCTGTCCTTGGGCAGAGGCACCATTTAGATGTGTGAGGATTAAGATTGCCTTTTGCACCTAATGGACATTTGCATGAATTATTATTATTATTAATTATTTTAGAGCTCCCTTAGGTCCAGAGCATTGTACATTCGTGGGGGGTTATATACATAATGTAGGTCAAACAAGTACAAGGTGACGATAAATAACTAACAACTGGTACAGAGGGACAGAGGGCCCGGCCTGTGAGGACTTACAGTCTACAGGTCTTTAGTGCCCTCTATTGGATATAGCCAGCCTCAATTCACGATACTTGGAATGAATCCTTTTCACATTTCAAGACTCAGTGGGTCAAAAGCGAATTGAAAATGGCTCATCCAGTAGAGGACACAAAGCTATGCCAACACATTTTATAGTAGGTGGAAACACCTGAAACAGAAATCCAGGACAGACTGGATGCCAGGTGGAGCCATGGAGGGAGGCCCACATGATCCGGTTTGTAGGGAAGTAAGTAAATAGATAGGAGGAGGAGTTCGGGAAGGAGGGTTGATAAGGGACTGGATGTAGAGTGTGAGAACAGTTGAAGCGATGGCAAGATTAAGACAGTCCCATCACCCTTCCCTGTACTAGGAAAGTAGATCAGATGGATGTTTAATGGTAGTAGTGTGACATAGGAATGTGAGGTTGATGTTTTGGTGTATTGTCATATTGCCCATTGGCATATTGGGTTCTTGGAGTTGGTGGTAAAAAAAATTGATGGTGGGGAGTCATGATAGCTATCGCCTCCCAGTTTATGGGGTGCATTGTGGTTAGTCTGGGAAAGGTGGTTGGCTCTAACAGGGTGGGGCATCTGGGAGCTGGTAAGAAAATCTTTCCATATTGTGGCTTTTGATACCCCTTGAGCCTATGGTAACTGCTCTGGGTTAAACATTAGAGTTTGGTAAATTTATTTTAAAAGGACGCCAGATCTTTGTAGCTCCAAGGACCTCCATCCTATTTAGATATTAGATTCTGTATTAGGATGATTGTTGGATTGTTTTGGTTTTGTATTAAAGAGAAATATTAATATTGATATGTTTTGCCATATTTCTGTTAATAAAATAGCTGCTGTGGCCAATATAAGGAGGCCAAAGGAATGAGAGAGAAAGTGTAAAGTTGAGAGAGGGGGGATGGATAGATGGGGGTTGTCACTGATAGAACTTTCAGTGATGCCAGAGGGTCAAGGGATGGATAGTAGTATCAGATATCATCTGCACAAACAAGGACCCACATATTAGCGGTAGATCAGAGAAAGTCCTCAACTTTTCATACAAAAATGAGCATTCACAAATAAGCAGCACCCATGATCCTGAGTAGGCCCCCTTAGTCTCTGTGCTGCATTGCAGAGCTATAGTTACATTTATGTAAGAAGGATTCCTAAAGGAAAACTTGGTATAACACCAGTTTGATGATATGTTTTATGTTCTGGTTTTATACCAAGAAATAGCCTCCTGTCCCAGATATTGCCTTATTCAGAGAACTTTTCTTTCTGATCATTGTTGCTGTAATATACCTGTCAAATAAATTGGTATATATATATATACCACTAGGGACCCAAAATCAGGTACTAGCTACTGTACAAGGGAAATACAATGTCTGTGACAGGTTACTAGTGGCAATCAATATGTGTTCATAGCCTCCACTGTTTATCTACTTTATCTGTAAATTTTGCATCTCTTCTAGTGTCGTGTGTCAGATTCAGGTTAAAGTTGAATTCAACCCTAATTCGAACACTTTGGTTCAGTTTAGCCCAAAATGATGAGTTAGGCAGAATGGCAAAATTATCAACTGTAGCCCTATTCCTAACCCTAAATTGTGTATTGGGTTAGGGATTTTTAACTGGTTTGAAGGGTTTAACTTACCGGCATCCATTGCTTCCGGTCCTTGCAGCGCATATTCTCTAAAGTCACTTTCGGGCTGTTGTTATGTCAAACGTCGGTTCCGGTTCATTGTCACATTAAGGTGCTCTAAGATGAGATGGAGTGGAGATGCTGTTGATAGTGAAATTAGAGTGCAAGTGCCAGAAGACTGGGGATCAGCAAGTTAAGGCCTGTAATCCAATTAAAAATCCCTAACCCAAATGAAGAGTTATGGTTATGTTTAGGGCTAGATTTAAAGTTGGGGTCAGAGTGAAAAAAAAATAGCTTTTAAACGTCTCAAATCCAAATTTATTTACAAATTTGGTTCAATCTGTGTTGAACTAAACGGGTACAGATTCAAGCAAAATTAAATTATCTTCTATAGTAACATTTGAATAAAGAAACATGGGGGTGATCCCTTTATAAACTGAGTATGTCCTGCTCCATGTTAAGTATATTAGGTGCATAAGTTGTTTGTTTGTATGTACTGAGTGTATATGTCCCACACAATTGGACCATAGGCGCCCATAGCAGAATACACATATATAGATAAAAGCCACTAAAAATGCTCTAGAAATGAAACTTGAAAAGACTAGAAATGATGTGACATCAAACTTCTAATTCAATTACCAAAGTGAAATTGTATCACTCATTTAATTCTCTAATCTCATGCCATGTGTTGTACCAAGGCAATCAAATAGAGCAAATGATTTAAAGAAATCCTAATGACATTAGACTATTAGGAAGTGATTGAGATGGAAATCAGGAAAGTTATTATTAAATACTTCATTTTTTTTAACTATGAAAAAGTAGTTTAATCTATTATTTAAAAGTTAATTTAATGCACATTTAAGAGAAATGTATTAGAACGAAAGTCTGTGAAGATTCCTCCTGCTTAGTATCTGGACTTCAGAATCATTGGATAGAAATCTAGCTTACCATGTTATATAATCAGGGTAATGGAGCTACTGCAAAGTGCATTGAATGATTTTATCTAATCCTCGTAAGCTTTGTTAAAGAGGTGTTCTGTGAATAAAAAAAACCGAAAAAAAAAAAAACTTGTTAGTCTGTCGGGGCATGCTACAAAATAGAAAAAAAATACCTCTTAAGTGATCTAGTTCCAAACATGACCACTGACCACATGACCACTGTAACCTGTGATTACAGGTTACAGTGACATAAAGGGTCACATGAAGATTTGACACAGAGGTCATCTGCTGAGATCACCAGGATAGTTGCAGCAATGAAACAGGTGTTTTAGTTTCCCCTTTAAGTTACTTTATATGCAGATAGCTTTTACAACCTTGGTCACCAGTTTATGTTTGAGATTTTACATCCAAAACCAACTAGTGTTGATCGAACTGTTCTAGAAAAGTTAAGTTCTAGTAGAACCTCTCAAATTTTTAGAACTCGAACCGAACCTTTTACTGTTTGTTCGAGTAAAGTTCTAGTTCTAGTTCGACACGCCATTTTCAGTTTAGTTTTCAGCGGCTTTCTGCACTTTTGGCAGCCATCCAATCGCCTTTCTGCACTTTTAGCGGCCATCCAATCAGTGCAATTGGCTGCTATAATCATATGACCATGTTATATATATATTTCACTGTATTGCCTTGTGAACGCCATTTTAAGCTCACTCTCTGTACTGTACAGACTGTTCTTACCGTGTTCATGCCTCTTTTTTGGCTAAAAAATTATAATGGTCTATCTCAGCCTACTGAAAACCTGGAGCAGTTTCCTCAGTCATAAAATTTTCATTCTAGGGTACCTACATTCTTAATTCTGGATTTGTGTCCTACCAGAAGTTACATTTGAAGGTAGGACACGATGCTGGTAAGTTTGGCCATACTGTTGCCAACACAGCTATATATTTGTAGGATATGCATCAAGCATTTTATCACCCAATCTACCGACTGTGTTTCAGGTTTCAACTTTTGGCAGCAGACACAACTAGGATTTGGATATATTTGCCATTTAAGGCATATTATTTTGTTTACAAATGCAATATTTTTGGTGAGAAAATCAGCAAAAGTACCTTTTTATTAACTCCCTCAATGTGTATTATACAAATAACAATGCACCACACAGTATCATGCAAAAGCTTTAGGCAGGAGTGGAAAGAGTGCTGAAAAGTAAGAATGCTTTCAGAAAAAGAAGTCTTCATAAATTATTTTATCAATTAGCAAAATGCAAAGTGAATGAAAAAACGAGAAATCAAAAATCAATTCATTATTTAGTATGACCATTCTTTGTCTTTGGAGTCCTGGAAGTGATGATATGTCCCCACAGAGCACTGATCTCATCATCATCCAGTCTGTCTGGGATTACATGAAGAAACAGAAGGATCTGAGCAGCTACATCCACAGAAGATCTAGACTTAGTTCTCCAAGATGTTTGGAGAACCTCCCCATCGTGTTCCTTCACAACTTTGTACCTAGAAAAGTACCTAGAAAAATAGGCAAAGAGTGGTCACACAAAATATTGATTGCATTATGATTTATCTTTTATTCATTCACATTGTGTTTTGTTAATTGATAAAAATAAACTATTAACACTTCTATTTTTGAAAGCATTCTTACTTTGTAGCATTTTTTTCACGCCTGCCTAAAACTTTTGCACAGTGCTATATATTCAATCACAAGATACATAATGCCTTTGCTAAAAAGCTATTTTTTTTTAGATAACATGTAAAGTATGCTGCAGGTTACTAGATGGTAGTTATTGCGGAAGATAGGTGAAGTACTAAACATGTAGCAATGTAGTGGTGCACCGGCATCAATAACAGCAGATGACACCTGTATTTTGGGGAACATCAGGCTTTACTCACAGTATATTTCTTGTGGAAGTTACATAGTTATGAAGCAAGGCACATGTCACAAACACATTTTAGACCCTCTTTCTCTGGACACTTGGTGACTCTCTCAACTCCTTTCTGGTTCCAACCCAGTCCAGCTGTGCAAGGTGCTGGCACTGGCGCTGACTCCATCCTAGGCCAGCTGTGCAAGGTGCTGGCGCTTGGTGACACAGGACACACTGTCCACTCAATAGGGTCCCTTGACTCTTACCCACCAGTAATTCTGGGTTGTTTGACTCTCTTCAGGGTCCACGCTGTCTGGATCTCCACTTTCTCTGTGTCAGTGCCTGCTCAATCTCAGGTATAGCAGTGAGTCAGGCTGCTCTCTTCTGCCTCGGCCTGCCCTGTCTATTGGCGCCTGGATATACAGGGGTCCTCATAACTTGCTGCATTCAACTAGAACTATATACATCAAACATACTTATTCTCCAAACGACTAAGGGGCTGACAGCCTCCCTCCTATTAGGGTATGTTCATACGGCATAATTTCAGCACGCATTTGCGCTTAATACGGACGAGATGCGCGCGGCAATTACGGTAATCCATAGCTCTCATACAGAACTATGGGTTACGCCTCATCCCCCCGTGCGTACAATACGATTGTATTGTACGTGCGAGGAGATAAGTGACATGTCAATTATTCACACCGATTACGCGCCACCAGTAATGCATGTCAATGGGGCTGGCGGGTGCCCGTGCTTCGGGAGTAGGCGTTGATCAGTGCGACTCCCAAAACACTCGGCGTAATTGCGGCGCGTACTGTATGCGCCGCAATTACGCCATGTGAACATACCCTAACTGTCTGCCAGACCTTCAGCCCCACTCCCTTCAGCTCTTCTGATTGGGTTCTCGCCCTAACAGTCCCAACTGTCCCTCTCTCTAGATTGTTAACCCCTTCTATACTGTAAGGGACATCTTGTAACACTCTAGACATTCCCACATACAATACAGTATAAAATAATATATACAATTGCCCTCCTTTACAAACATACTGCATGGCAGAGATTTCTATTTCACATTCCATCAATACAAATATAATTGCCGTAGCAGAATATTGCCTTGTGGGTTTACTATCAAATCTCCTCTGCTTTACATACGACAGACATAACAAGTTTAATGTATCTAATGACGACGCCCCAGCCACTTCAATTACAAAGAAATCTCAACCAGACTGTTACATCTTGATATAGGTTATCTTGTGCTCAGCATGCTAACAGTAAAGTAAGGATGGGAAGATACAAGCCAGGGCCACTCAGCAGGGGGGAAGTCCTGGAGACCCAGTAATGCACTGATTCCCGCTGAGATAGGTGTCAAAGAGAGGTTTAATCCAAGGACTGGAACTGTCAGTCAGAAACTGTGTAGAAATTGGCAGCACACAGTGGGTGGATAAACTCAAGCTAAGTGAGCTGCGGCTTTATTTTTAAATGTAAAGAAATCTGCCGTACACCTATGATCCTTTACAAAACTAGTAGCCGACTTGCAATATTTCACAGCCCTCCGCACAAGAAGGAATTTTATCCAAGACTTATAAATTCTCCCTACTGACTCAAGTAAAGTTTCCAGCGCAGTTTTGACAGCCATATTAGATAAACCTAGACAGTCTGCAGCGCGGGTCATAAGTTCACCAAACTGTTCTTCTTCTCATTAAATATAATCATAATTTAGCGTTAGAGAGCAGAAATAATATTCTTTAAACATTAATGGCACAAATTTGTTCAATATGGTCTGTGAATTAACTGTCCGCTGTCAGGAATGAGTTTTAAAAATATATCTGTAAAATATTCACACGGATAATTGCATTAAAGATGGAGGAGAAAGTTAATAGTTTTAGCCATGAGCTGGCACTAAGAAACTTTTTTTGTTAAATTGTATCAGATTCCAATCCCCGGGAAGAGGCTGCAACTTTCAGAAGTGGAACATATAAAGAGTACGTCCTATCGCATAGAGATGTAATTTTTGCAAAGCGTCATTGTGACTGCAATATCCATGGGGCATTTTGGGGCTCGACTTGAGAGGTTTAGTGCATTTGACAATGTTCTCTGTTGCCCCAAGGCTACGGTTTTGATCATCAGCTTAGCTAATGTATCCTTTACAGCATAATGAATTTAACACTCAAGTGTCAAAGCGAAAATAAATCAATACAGTCTCTACAGCTCATTTACACCACAAAGGAAAGAAAACTAAACTGTTTTATAATATGTAGTATTACTAGATAGATAGATAGATAGATAGATAGATAGATAGATAGATAGACAGACAGACAGACAGACAGACAGACAGACAGACAGACAAACAGATAGATAGATAGATAGATAGATAGATAGATAGATAAGTAGACAGACAGTAAGATAGATAATAGATAGATACACAGATGCATACATAGATAGTAGCTATTATGTAGAAGATATTATTTAGATATTAGATAATAGACAGATAAATACATAGAAAAATAGATAGATAGTAGCTATTATGTAGATATTAAATGAAGACTAGTCGACAGAAGCTATTATTTAGATATTAGATAGATGGATAGATAGATATAAGATCGATGGATATATAGATGGATATGAGACAAACAAATAGATAGCAGCTATCTTTGAGATATTACATAAAGATAGATAAATTGATTAAATTGAAGTCACAGCTATTGTTTAGACAAGAGTAGATAGATAGATTGATAAATAGATAGATAGATAGATAGATAGATAGATAGATAGATAGATAGATAAATAGATGTGAGATAGATAGATGGATAGCTAGATAGATAGATAGTTACATACATGGATGGATAGATAGATACTTTTATGTAGACATTACATGAAGACAGAAATATAAATTGACAGAAGCTATTATTTAGATATTAGATAGAAAGATAAAAATATTGAATTTTTCTAGATATAAGATAAATAGAAGTTATCTTTTAGATATTGCATTATTAAGATAAACAAATTGATAGATAAAAGCTATTACTTAGATATAAGATAAATAGATTATATTTGAGTATTAAATAAATAAATAAATAGATAAATGCTATCATTTAGACATTAGTTAATATTGTTAAATATATTACTTAGATGTCAGATATATAATATATATAAAATATAAAAATATATAATATAATGAATTTATATATATAAATTATATATATATATTATAATATATATAACACAACACATATATATATCAATACATATTATTTGAATATGACATAGTCGGTAGCTATTTTTTAGATATAAAATAGATAGATATTATTTAGAGTGTAAACCAGGGGCGTAACTACCGGGGTAGCAGGGGTAGCAGTTGCTACGGGGCCCCTGCGCTTAGGGGGGCGCGGGGGCAGCTGCTCCCGAGTCGCTACCCCGGGTAATTGACGCTCTGGGCCCGCCGGCAGTGAACTTAACTAGTTCACTACGGCGGGCGGGGAGCTGCGGGGCCTGGGCGCCATCTCCCTGGCTGAAGCCAGGGCCCCCCGGCCCGAAAGTGCAGATGGAATCGCTGGCTGGAGCTAGCAGTACGGGTGACGATCGTCCGCTCTGATACTTACCTGCGGGCGCTCTGTGGTCAAGTGGGCGCGCCGGGGGGACGTCACATCACCGCGCGGCCCGCGCTAGGCAGAGGCTGGGGAGAGAAGCAGAAAGGAGCGAGCGGTGCATCGGGGGAGGTAGTCCGAGGTGAGTAAGTGATTTTCTATTTTACCTACCCATATGCCTGACTATACCCCCCATATGCCTGCCTATATACCCATTTGCTTGCCTATAACCCCCCCATTTGACATGCCTATACCCCTCATATGCTGCCTATACCCCCAATATGGCCTGCTCTATTCCCCTCCATATTGCATGCTATTCCCCCCTTATGCCTGCCTTTACACCCATATGCCTGCCTATAGCCCCCTTATGCATGGACTATACCCCCTTTATGCCTGCCAATCCCCCTCATTTGCCTCCTATTACCCCACCCTTATGCCTGCCTATACCCCCATATACCTGCCATATAACCCCCATATGCCTGCCTATACCCTCTCATATGCCTGCCTATACCCTCTCATATGCTGGCTATATCCCCCCCTCAATATGCCTGGCCTATACCCCCTTTTGCGGCCTATTCCCTCTCAATATGCCTGACTATAGCACACATTTGCCTGCCTATACCCCCTTATGCCTGCCTATACCCCCCATATGCCTGCCTATTCACCCCATATGCCTGCTCTACACCCCAATATGCCTGCCTATACAGTCTCCCATATGCCTGCTATTAAAGCCCCCCATATAGCTGCCTATAAGCCCCCATATGCCTGATATAAAAGCCCCCACATGCTGCCTCTACAGCCCCCACATGCCTGCTCTACAGCCCCCACATGCCTGCCTATTACAGCCCCATATGCATGTCTATACAGCCCACCATGCCTGCCTTACACGCCCCCACATGCAGGGGCGTTGCTTGGGTCCCAAGACATCCGGGGCCCGGGCCCTATGGTTATGTTCCACGGCTTATTGCGGCATGTTGGTAAACCCGCAATACGCTGTGTGTTTTGGAATACGCGTGCTCCCCCTGTGCATACAATTGACATGTAATTCCATAGCTCTTAGGTGAGCTATGAATTATCGTAATTGCGGTGCGCATGTCGGCGTTTGAAGAGCAAATTCGCTGGAGAAATGCGCCCCGCAGTTTAAGCAGTGTGAACATATATTCATACATACACACACACACACTCAGACAGAAAGCACACACACAAAAATAACATAAACACAACTCAGAACCCACACACACACTCAGACAACCCACACTCAGACTCACCACACTCAGTACAGTTTACATTCATGAAGAATTGCTGTTTCCTCCTGTTACACTCCTGTAGTCCTGGTCTATGCATGGTCGGCTCCTCACTCAAGGGTACTCAAGGATGTGTGTAAATGTGGGAGCTGATGAAGCCATGAGGACCAGGACAGGAACATGCAGCTGCAGGAGAAGATGCTCCGGAAGCAGAGTCAACAGCAGGGGGCGGAGCCTCTCTCTGGACATCGTTGACTGTGCCACGGTTTTTCCCTTGCCTTTGGCAGGGTGAGCAGCTGGCGCCCTCTATCACTCCTCAGTCCCGTCATCTCCGCAGTCGCCTCCCTACCTCCCTGCACCTAGCATCCATCTGAGCTGTGTGTGCGTCAGAGCTAGGACACACAGCTCAAGTAGAAAGTCGGTGCTGCAGGTTCTGCAGCCTGGAACCGGCGCTCTGAGACTCGGGGCACAGGCAGCTTTGTTGGGGATTGTGCCCAGAAATTAACCTGACTAGCGGACGCCCTGCCAAACATGCCTGCCTATACAGACCCCACATGCCGGCCTCTACAGGACCCCACATGCATGCCTATACAGCCCAACACTTGCCTGAACTCGACAGCCCCCACATGCCTGTCTCTTACAGCCCCATTTGCCTGGGTATACAGCCACCAATGCCTGCCTATACAAAGACCCCACATCCTGCCTCTTCAGCCCCCACATGCCTGCCTCTACAGCTCCCATATGCCTGGGTATACAGCCCCCCCATGCCTGCCTATTACAGCCCACTTGCCTGCCTCTACACCCCCACATGCCTGCCGTATACCCCAACATACCTGCCGGTATACCCCCAAAAGGCCTGCCTGGGATATCCCCACAAAGCCTGCCTGTCTACTTTATGGGGCCCCTTTAGCTACCTATTCCATACCCTAATGGCCCTATAGCCCACCTAACCCCTGTCTACCGTATGGCTCCCTGTGGCTACCTAAAACTGCCTGCTATATGGGCACTATATTGGGCTACCTAAACTGCATATTTGGTGGCCCCATATATCATATCTAAACCCTGCCTGCCTAAATGGAACCATATTAGACAGGGGGGTCAGGTGCTGGAAAAGTCAGGATTCTAAGATACTTTGTGTCTAAATCTGCAGGGACAAGTGGTGGTGAGATGTCATCAGATGGCGGAATGGCGGGATGCAGAACAAAGAGAATGTCACGGACTGGTCAGAGAAACGTCACCCTGTGCGTCACAAGATTTAAACTACTGTAATCAACATATGTCTGCACAGGTGTGTACACAGATATTTACCACTTTATGGTCACTTGTATGGAGGTAATATACAGGTCTGCAGAGCCGGTGTACTCTGATATATACCCACTATATGGTATGTATGGAGTATATACAGTCTGCAGAGCTGTGTACACTGTTGTCTACCACTATATGGTCACTGTATGGAGGTAATATACAGTCTGCAAGCCTGTGTACACTCGGTGTCTACCTCTTTTGGTCACTGTTTGGAGGTAATTTACCAGCTGCAGAGCCTGTGTACACTGGTATAGACCACTATATGGTCAACTATATTATTTATTATTATAATTTAGGACAGTATTGGTCTTTGTAGACTGTACCAGTAATATTGTAGGGATTATTCAGTCACTATGTATGGTGGTAATTTGTGGTGGTAATAGCGTATTGGTAATGTAGGATTTAGTATAGTGGATTTTTTTGGTAGCAGTATGATGGTGATATCTATGGTGAGGATTTCCCCCTTTATTACCCTAATTTTTAAACAGCTGTCCTGGTACATGGTCGTGGGCAGGAGGTGGGGGAGGGGGGGGGGGGATCCCAAAAATTTGCATTGGGGCCCTGGCTTCTTAAATCCCCCCCTGGTGTACATATATTATATATATATATATATAAAATATATATATTATATATTAAAAAATATATATATATTATATATTTTTTTATTAACTAGATTATAGAAAACTCTATTTAAAGTGAGATATGTGAAAGATATGTTAAAAAAATAGATAGTAGATTTCAAAAAAATCATTAGCATTTTTATTATTGTCAGTAACATTATTTGATAAATATATAGAGCAAAATGAGACACAGGGATAGTTGTGAAATACTCTCAGGAAGTTTTTAAAAAACAAGTTCCCTCTTCAAGCTCCGTATCTAGTGAAGAGAATAAATATTTCTCACCCTGCAATAACTACTATTTACATCATTAACATCTTAGTGATTTCAGTCCTTGTTCTCCTGTGGTTGGGGGCGCTGGGTTCTGCAGATTTGATCACTGGCAGTCCTTTCAGACCTTGTGGTCAGCCTATTAGGTGCAACTTTTACACACATTGTGTATGTGGCTGACATGCCTGATGTAACACCTGCACATTTCCTATACTTTGGCCTTTCAAACAATATTCTGTGTTTCCAATAATTGTTATTCCCTCTCTAACCTTCAACTAGTGATGTTTAAAAGTCTCATAGAACATCATATATCTCCTTTTTCTTTCAAGGCAGTTTTAAAAATTTTTTTTGAGCCCCTTTGCCCCAGATAGGACCCAAAGCTAGAATTGAATTTTTGGAGAAAAAAAAAAGTATTCTGATCTAGATTCTCAAGAAGGTTAAACATAAATTAGTCATAAAGCCAAGGAAAAAAGGGGGAAAAAGATTCAAAGTATGATTTAAATCTAAATTTTAAGTTTTTAAACCACTGTTTTTAATTAATTAAGATGAGCATCTTTCTTGTCTATTTTTTTAACAATCCTCGCTACATAAAATTTCAAATATGAATGTGCAACTTGCTAAGCAATGCTAGAGATCTGACAAACGTTTAAGACAACAAAGTATCATTTGATAGTCGTTTTTTTCTGAGAAACCGCTCTCCTTCCTGTCTTTCATGTGTGGTAGGTTTGTTTAATCAATTATTTATCAAAGTTCTAGTATTTTCTTACATGTTTAGGTAAAATTAGATGTGGATTTCACTTCCCTTATTATATAAAGCAGACAGTTAAACTGAGTTAGGCGACAACATTTTTCTTACTAAACTTTGCAAGAAAATTCTTTATAAATGGTTTTCAATTGTTTTAAATTAATAGAAAAATGCTTTTGTTTTTAGATATCATTTAAAGGGATATGGATGACACAAATGGGCCCAGTCCTAAAGTCTGAGAATACAGGCTTGTACTAGGGTGCAGGGGTGCTGCTATAGGGGGCGCAGAGGTAGCAGTACACTGGAGCTGAAGGTGGCACACAGGCCCCTCTTCAACATATGAAGATGCCAATATTACAAAGGGCACATATAAAAGCTGCTCTCCCTCTATCATATAACCCTGTATATCACAGAGCTCAGCTTCTCTTCTCTATCATATTACCCTATATATCACAGAGCTCAGCTTCTCTCCCTCTACTATAAACCCTATATATCACAGAGCTTAGCTTCTCTCCTCTATCATATAACCCTATATATCACAGAGATCAGCTTCGCTCCTCTATCATATAACCCTATATATTACCAAGCTCAGCTTCTCTCCCTCTATCATATAACCCTATATATCACAGAGCTTAGCTTCTCTCCTCTATCATATAACCCTATATATCACAGAGATCAGCTCCGCTCCTCTATCATATAACCCTATATATTACCAAGCTCAGCTTCTCTCCTCTATTATATAACCCTGTATATCACAGAGCTCAGCTTCTCTTCTCTATCATATTACCCTATATATCACAGAGCTCAGCTTCTCTCCTCTATCATATAACCCTATATATCACAGAGCTCAGCTTCTCTCCTCTATCATATAACCCTATATATCACAGAGCTCAGCTCCTCTCCCTCTATCCTATAACCCTATATATCACAGAGCTCAGCTTCACTCCCACTATCACATCTTGCTCTCATATAGAGAGGCATAAAACATATGACAGGTTCTCTTTAGAGTTCACATCTGCTAAAGGGCATCACCTTGAAAAGTGTGAGAAATAATTATTCAGATTTCAAGAATGGGGAGGGTGCTATTTGAGAAAAATCTGTCATATTTTTTTCCATAAACAGCACCACTCTTGTCCATAGGTCATTTCCCGGGGATGCACTATTGTTTCCCTGGCATACCCTGCCGAAGCTGTCCTGAAAATGATGACCCCACAAACAGGCACAGACACAACAGATAACAGTAAAACATAGCAATGTGAGGAAGGTCAAGGTAAAACCAGGAGATCATGCAGTGCTGAGTCAGAAGACAAAAGAGTAACCGAGATATCAACCAAAGTCCAGAGCAAGAGGAATTCCAATAAAACAACAATCACACAGGAACAAAAGCCAGGATACAGGAAGCAAGCACATACAAAGACAGAGAAAACAGGAATTTTTAAATATCCCGCCCCAGTCAGATATTGGCCCAGGTACTTAACCATTAAGGTTACGTACAGAACCGTGGCTGAGGCTGTAAAGAGAGTAGAACCTCTTAAAGGACCATGTACATATGTACATATTCCTAGCATCATAATGATATTGCAGTTCTCGCTATTCAGATAAGTGTTGCAATACCAGACACAGCCTATGGCTAAAAGTGGAGCTGTTTCTAGGATAAAACAGATAGCAATGGATATTTTTAGGTTCCAGCAACCATCTTAAGGAGAATATTCCCCCCTCTAAACTCCATTGAGAGCATAATAGAGATCAATACTAGGTGAATGGCATTATAGAAGCATAAACTATATGTCCCAGTCTGTGCCGCGTTCCTGTCCTTCGCCGCGGCCTCTGTCGCCGTGTGCATTCCTGACGCCACTGCTTGCCCGCCTGCGGTTGCTGTGCGGCTTTTCCCATGCTGGCCATGCTGCTCCTCCATCTTGGCTGCTGCCCTGTTTCCCTGTCTATATAGAGGGCGGCAGCCACATCTTGCACTCCTTTATTCCCACAGTGTGCACAGGTTGGGCTTCCTCTACCAATCCCCTTCCACCTGTGGGTTTATAAGCCTGCTCCTCGCCACACTCCCTGCCTGATCCTTGTTGTTGCATGTTGTGTTGTTGGTGTCTCATGTTGTGCTGTTTGCTGTGTGTTTTCTTATCCTGTTTGTTAGCAGTCCGGGGTGCACGCGCTGTCTTGTTTGTGTCCTTGTGGTATCCTCTATATTGGTTAGTCTTTGTGCTGGTCTCCATGTGTCTGTGTCTTTGTCTGAGTTTCCTTGCCGTGTTCTCTGCCTGTGTTTTTGCCCTGGTCGTGCCTTGGTTCCTTGCCTGAGTTTAGCTTACGTCTCTGCTTATGATCTTGTTGTTGTTTCCACTCTGTCTATGTATTGTTCCTTTGCCTTACGTTTAACCCTCCTGGTTGTCATCCATCTTGTCCTGTCTTTGTCTGTTTGTACCTGTACATATCTATACCTAGTCTGCTTTATCTTTGTTCCTGTTCTGTTGGTGCCTAGCTTTGGCGCTTCTGGCCTGTCTGGTCAGCTGTCACTGCTGGGGACTGCTCTGAGGTCGCACCTGGCGGCTGTTGGGGTAAGCCATCCTTACCATCAAAGCTCTGTGAAGATGCCCGACGGCTGCTTAGATACGCCCCCTCAGAGCAAGCCCGGCAGTGGTCCAGTGGGTCCACTACCCGCTTTACCTGCTCATCCGTTACACTATATACAACATAACCCAAAGACGTTAGGCGTTGTTGATATCTGCATTGCATTCAGATTCTTTATCTCAGGCTCCATCATAAATGACAAAAAAGCAAAGAAAGTAGCTCTATTTTTTTTAAGTAAAAATTGAGGACAACATGTCGTAAACTCAACAGACCTATTACAGTGCCATCCCTATGTCAGAGATTCAGGACAAAGATGTGATGCTCCCGTTTATGACAAATCATTTCCACTGCTAGTCACACTGCATTGAAGTAAATAGTAGTTAAAAAACATGACTGACTAACTTTGGGTTGCTTTTGTAATCAATACAAGCTGATCTGATTTTTTTTACATCTTAGTCTCCATGTGAATTGGACATCCAGATCATTGTATGACATAATTTTTTCTTAAAGGGGTTTTCTCACCATGCTGTTTCACAGAGCCATACTTCCTGTTCAGGATGTGGGTGGTTCTACAGCTTTAGACTCACAATTCCTGTTCAGGCTGTGGGTGGTTATATAGTAGTGATTGGCATATCAGCTATGCTATTCCTAGCTGTTTCCGTTACAGTGACATGACTGCTAGAGGTTTATAACCTGTAGTGAATATGGCTAAAGAGCCCTAAGGGTTAAAACTTGTCATTAATTTAGGTAACCAAACTCCTCTTCTCAACAGGGAGTATTTTGCTATGGTCAGATGGCTGTTTTGAGCAATAAGAGCTAAGAGAGAGCAAAGAGAGGGAGTTGGTAACCAAGAGAAACTCGTGTACACTAGCAGTAGATAAAATTTCCTTTGTCTCCTGAACAAAGCAAAATCAAAACAGTAATGTATTTGGAAATAGTCTTCATTTACCTTTCTGTACATGTTAAATGTGTTCCAAAGAACATTGGTTTTCCCTTGAACCCAGTCTGGGGTCTCCTAGCAGAAAGCTTTAATAGTAGACGTTGATGGAAATCTTCACCTCATTTTAGGATGTTTGGCATGGAGTGGAAAAATAAGCTACAAAGTGAAATCTTTCTCTGCTCTCATAGTTACTCAAATGTGCTGATATAAGGCTGATGTACAATGTGGATGTGGTAACTTTGGCCTTATGTTATGTTAGTACAGACTATTAGAAAATTGTGTGTTACTGGGTGGATGATAATAAAGGTGTGATGGGAACATATGAAATTTGAAGGCTTCCATCTTGGTAAAAAGGTTGAGGTCCACTGTATTAAAGATTTTCATTCTTTGGATTTGTCTTTGCCTATTATTCTTCTTGGGGGTGGTTTGCTCATATGTGCTCTTTCAGGCTAATCTTCAGTTGTTTCAATAGGATTTCCATGCAGGAAAAGAAAGTGGATATTGAGTTTTTTATTACTTAAAAAATACTTTTTCTTAAAGGGGTTGTTTGCCTTGTATTTTTTTTTATTTGAAATTATAGCATTTTATAATAAACATGTATTAAAATGTTTGCTTCTTTACCTCTTTTTATCAATATAGTAGGCCACAAAATAGAAATAATTGTACTGCCCACATTCCTATTCATAGTACTGGCTCCCATGTAACTGTGAGTAGTGTGTGTATTGCCCTTTAAAAGGATTTTTTCTCTTTCCAGCCTCAGCCAGGACTTTAAAGGGAATGTGTCATCAAAAATGACTTATTGTTTAACTCACATTTTTATGTTCAACACATTTTTAAATAATTTTTGGTTATATTTTTATTTTCCATAGCACTTTCAATATTTTTTAATAATTCTTAAATCCTGGAGTTTTCACTTTGGCTACTAAGTCTAATAATAGTCTGACACTTCCTGTTCTGTACACAAAGATTCTCAGTTGTCTGCTTATTATCAGCACAAAGAGGGTCAAACTGAAAGGAGAAACCAGTGTGAATAGATAACACAGGATCCACCAGTCACAAAAGGAGATAGTCATAGTTCACCCTTTCACCTCCCTGCACACTGATTTCTTCCCAGGTCACAGAGCAGGACTAGAAAACTCTTCTATAGAAGTGAATGGACCTGAGTCAGTCTTAAGTCTCCTATGTGCATGAAGCTACTGTAAAGCATCTCTCTGACTGCTGTTAAAGCTGTGCAAACAAGGCCTACAGGCCAAAGTGAAAACTGCAATTCCTATTTCTTAGGAATTTTTAGTTTTTTTTTTTTTTTCATATCACTTTTAAAATGTTTTAATAATTCTTAAGAAATAAGTTTAACATAAAAATGGGACTTAAACAATGACTCATTTTTTGATGACACATTCCCTTTGATGGTTAATTACCTGGCTTGGGCAGGATACATATTCTCACCTGTTTCCTGCTTCTTTGCCTGTAATTTCCTTTTGGTTCCTGGTTTGTGTCTCTCTGCTGTTCATTTTGATTTCCTCTGGCACTGGACTTCGGTTATTATATCGACTATTTTTCCGCATGCTGTCTCTGTACTGTACTACCTTGAGACCTCTGTATGAAGAGTTGGACATCAGGTCAGTAGCCGAGACTAACCTTTTGTCTCTCAGTCAGGGGCAGCGACCTGTGGAGGATTACCTCTTCGAGTTCAGCTGCTAGTCATTGTCCTCACAGTGGAATGACCCAATGCTCCGATGTCATTTTTGGCCAGGACTGTCAGAGACTCTTAAGAATCTTTTTATCAGCTATCCGCAACCCAAAAACCTGGAAGAGTTAATAACCCTTGCCATATGTCTTGACCATCGAGTTAAGGAGCGTCAAAGGAAACATTCTGAGATCCCTCTCCCTGGTACCACACCTAACGAGGGGGTGGATCCTGATCAAGAAGCTATACAACCGGAAACAACCATGTCTCCTAGAGGATGCAGAATCCTCTGAGAGTGAAAGAGACTTTGCTTCTACTGCGGAGCAGCAAGTCACCCTATCTGGAACTGGATTTGCCAATTATTACAGAAAGTTTTACAGTAAGGCTATGTTCATGCAACATTTTGGATCTGTTTTGGGATCTGTTTTTCACCAGAAGAAAAATGCATTGAAAACTGCATCCAAAAAAGTATCCAAAAAGGCAGCTGCAGATGCATTTTTGGATATGTTTTGCATGCGTTTTTGGATGCGTTTTTCGGATCCATTTTTCAATATATATACACAGTATACACTAGATAAAATGCAGTCAAAGAATTTGAGACTATTCACAAATGATACCATCCACAGAGGTTGTAGTTTGAAAAGGTAGAATATTTAGTGTAATACACTAAATCAGCCCCAGAGGTCTCATTTGATCTAGAAGAACTGTTTGAACTTTAGTAAACTTATGACCTACATTTTCACTTAGAGTGGAAAGTGGTTAGGTAGTAGAGTAAGAGAAAGCCCAATAGGGTGAGCTAACAGCATTTTACTTGTGTTTCAAAAGTGGTTAGGTACTAGTGTAAGAGGAAGACCAATAGGGGAAGCTAACAGCATTTTACATGTGTTTAATCTTAGAAATCACTTGTTATATATATATTGATTGATATAACAGCAGTTTTTTAGTATAGAATGGGTGTTTATAGAAATTATAGAAGTTTTTAATAATAAATTTATTAATATTTTAGATAGTTTATTATAGTTTATTCTATAATAAACTATTTAAAACATTAATAAATGTATTATTAAAAACTTCTATAATTTCTATAAACAACCATTCTATACTAAAAAAAAACTGCTTTTCTATCATTCAATATATATATAAAAAGTGATTTATAAGATTAAACACATGTAAAATGTTGTTAGCTCCCCCTATTGGGCTTCCTCTTACACTACTACCTTACATAGGTCATTAAGTTACTAAAGTTCAAACAGTTCTTCTAGATCAAATGAGACCTCTAGGGGCCGAGTTAGTGTATTACAATCTAACTTCAAATTTTAATCCAATGCGTTTTACGGATGCGCTTTTTGTATGAAAAGCGTATTGCAAACATACCTAAAAGTATGTTGTGCTTTTGGATCCGTTTTTCGGGCTCCAAAAGCACACTCCATTGTTTCCTATGGGGATTTCACTTGCGTAAAATGCTAGTAGAATTGACATGTCAATTCTTAAAACAGATCCGAATAGCGCATCGAAAAGACGCAAGTAAACACGCATCGGCCAACACCCGTCTGAACGGCTAGGCGTGTTTTACATTGAAACCAATGTAAATCAAACTGCACATTGTTAGATACGTTTTTTGGATCCGTCTTGGGTCCGGAAAACAGATCCAAAAATGTTGTGTTAACATACCATAACTTTATATCCGTAACCAAACCTTTGACAGACCTCACAAAAAAAGGGGGCGAATCTTAGTGATTGGAAATCAGAAACTTCTCGACATCAAGTAATTTGAGAAATGACGTTATTTTTTGGAGATTACTGTACTCACGGACCATTAACTTATCTCAAATCTGCTAGAAGACTCAATCCCAAACAGGCTAGGTTGGCCTTGTTTTTTACTAGGTTTGACTCTATTGTTACTTACAGACAGGGGTGCCAATAGGGCAGTACGGGCAGTACTCCTGTCAGGGGCCGTAAACCAAAAGGGGCCCATTGATATGTTAAAAAAATAGGAAATAGTAATGGGTGGTGGCCCCATTTGATTTGGCTATAAGGGGCTCTGAAATGGTTAATAGATGACTGATGGCAGCCCTGCTTACAGACCTGCCTCCAAAAACGTTAAAGTTGACGCATTGTCCCATAACTTCTGCGCCACTCAATTTCCTGAATTACTGCCCGAATCCATTTTAGCTAAAGGTGTTGTTGTCTCAGCGGTCTCTCCTGACTTTGCCAGGGCCAGGGCTCTTCCATCTAGTGCAAGTACACACATGATTAGACAGTAACCATACAAAATTTCAAGGACCCAGAGTAAAAAGATGTAATCTGAAATCACAGTTTTGCCCCCCCTCCCCACCCCCCTCAGAGACATAATGGGCCCCATGTATGAAAACTGTTTAGGTCTAAAAGTCACTCTTATTCCCATAGTAACCTATGGGCAAAAAAGTGAGTTTTAGACCTAAACAGGTTCATACATGTTGTCCAATCTGTTTGTAAAAGTATTAAAACTTTTAAACCATTGTTCTTATCTAGCAGAACGTTCTTGCAGTATTGACATCTGTAATAAGTGACAAGAATTGATTGCTTTGTTGAGTAATTAGTAACCGCTGCTGCTATTTTTATTTTTTACTGTAACAATTTTGCCCATGTTCTCGAGCGTTACCATAATTCTGGTGTTAGCAATTTTTATATTCCAGCTATTGATAGCAGAAAATTTCTTTTGTGGGACCAGTGCATAGTTGGGTTGAGAACAAAGACTCCCAAGAAACTGCCAGGATTTGGCAGGGACAAAAACGACAGCTACAAAAATCTCCACTGCTACTAATTAGCAGCACTGAACTGAGGGTATGGCAGTATATTTTAATGTGAGAAGGATTTCTGCAGTAACCATGGTACAAAAACTGCTCCATCGCTGACCCTGGTGGCACCGTAAGCTGCATATTGCAATAATTCTGTAAATTACCGGCCTTTCTTATACAGTAACTTTGAGTTAATTAGTAATTTAACATTCTGCTACGCTATTAAATGTCTTCTTTGCATTATATTATGTTGTTTCATGGGCTTACCTTAACACTAATAGGGTTTTGCTATATTTTCTCAAAACAGTAACAGTAAAATAAAAATGAGCTGGAAAAATTAATTAGTTATCTCTTACCTTTGATTTGCCTGTTATTAACAATTAAGCCATGATCTACGGTTTCAAAGGAGTGTCTGAGGTTACACATGGATGAAGTCTGTAGTTTGTGCGCCGCAGTTCAGGAGAAAAGGTAAATGGAGTGGTTCAGTATTAAAGCTACAAACACTTTTAGGTTCTGAAAGAGAATTCAAAATTCAGAATAAAAGAGTCTCTGTTATCAAATCCTGTTTTTTTGTGTGATTTTTTGTTACAATTTGTTTTATTAATTTCTTGATTTTTTAAATGATGATCATACATCTATGCCTCACCATTTGTGTGATACTGTCAATGACTATGAGATATGGTCACTCTTCTTACCAATTTTTGTTTCACTGATGACTTTGATTTAAACATGGGATGAAACGTGCTTGGATTGAATTTATAAGAGATAGCGTTTTATTTAGGGCTTATCTTGTTTAGGCCTGCAGGGTCACCCTTTTTGGGACTAGTGCTCTGCTCAGAGACAGATTGCAACAGTGAAAGGGATAGACCAGTATGGTAATTCACACATATTTTTTTATGATGTAGCCTTTTGGGCCAATATTATCCTAAGGGCATGTCCCCACAGTTCGGTTCTGAAAGCCGTCTGTAAAACGGCTGTCAAACTTTAACATGGACCTTAAAGGAAAATCCGTGCAGCAGTCCCCACTGCATGTATTTTCCACCGGACGGTTTTTTAGACCTCCAGCGGTCCGAAAAACATTGAACATGTTTATTTTTCCACCTGGTTTTCGGCTGGAACATGAACATGTCAGCACGGAGGGGGAGGGCTAGATCCGCAAACCACGGACAAAAACCACCCTCTTGCATGCCATTTACATGGCCCCTAAACAGTGCAACTACCGGTCAGGATTTCTGACCGGTATTTTTCCTGTGCCAATGTAAATGAAACATTGTTTTAGAGGATTATTAAATTTTTTTGCATCTCTTTGTGATTCCATAATCATAAAGGACCAAACCTACCAACACTTTCTAATGAAATGACTACAAGGCACATAAAATACCACCAATAAATATGGTTTAATAAACCTTGATTTAACCTCTTAAATGCATATTTTAATGAGGTTGTCCTTCTAATCCCACATCATTATGCAACGCTGTTGGTCCTGGTGGTACCTGCTGATGGCATAATGTAATGCCACACTTAACCATTGATTTGCTGCAGAATCATGTGACAGATGAACCTGATGTCATTGGTAGAGAGTTTTGGAGCAGTGGTGGCTGTAGATTTCAAATGTGAGTTCAATTTTTAAGTTTTTTTTTTTATTTTTTCATCTACATAAATGTATGAGGGCTGTAAGGTGGCAACAGCAGGAAGGGTATACAATGGAGTGTACATCCTGGCCAGGGTCCTGGCATGCACCTTTCGATGTCCAAACACATGCCCCCAAGGTAAGCAGCCTTGAGGGAATGAAAGGCCAAACTTCAATAGGTGTCGACAGTTTAGAATGTCGACATATGTTTAACATGTGTAATATGTTAGCATGGCTTCCAGCCATTTCCTGAGTCGGCCTTTCATTGGGAGTGAGCATAGAGCAGGGTGGTTGCTCACTCCCCATGACTAGAGATGGGCGAATCGATTCTAACGAAGTGGAATTCGTTTAGAATTTCAGGAAAACTTCGGTTCGGAACGAAGTCGAACTTTGGGGTACTTCGGGTGAACGAAGTGTGCTTTTGATTGATAAAATGGCTGCGAGCACATGGCTTTTACATGGGGGCAAAGCACTCTGGGAGGAAGAAGGGCATAGCCTGCATGACATGTGCAGAGATGAAGCCAATCAGAGACCGGCGGGATTCTGTGACGTCACCGCACTATATAAGACCGAGCGCGCCGCTGGGAGCTCACACTCCTCTCACTGTACTGACAGGGAAGGTGCTGCTGCGGGTGATAGCGCTTTCTGAAGAACTGATTTTACACAGCGATTTTTGTGGGGTGTCTCAGCTTGTCTCAGAGACTGTTCTCTGAATGTTCTATTTCTGATTTTTTGGGGTATTGGATCTGAAATCCAGTGTGCGTCCACTGCAGCTGCATATACATTCAATATCCAAGTGGGATCTAAGCCAGTTCCTGTTGTATTCATTTAAAGAAACAGCGTTTTTACAATACAAATACCACTTCATTTTTGGCTGCTCAATTCTATTGCGCAATTTACATCCAGGGTTAATTAAGCGTTGTTTTGCTGGTGTGCTGACAAAAATAAACCGTCTTTTTCAACGCCAAATATATATATTTTTTTTGGTAGCCTAATTCACAAGCAAAGGTTAATTACAATTTTATCTCTTGTTGTGTGGCGTAGAAAATACGCCATTGTAACACGCTACAAAGCTACTAGTTTGTGGTGGCTCAATTCTATTGCGCAATTTACATCCAGGGGTTAATTAAGCGTTGTTTTGCTGGTGTGCTGACAAAAATAAACCGTCTTTTTCAACACCGAAATATATACATTTTTCTTGTAGCATAATTCACAAGCGAAGGTTAATTAAGCCTGTTTGTGCTTTTACATTTAGTAAAACACACAGTGCTTGTAAACGACACATACAAGTAAATTTTTCCTGGCCATTTGTGGAGCGCAATTTATATCCAAGGGTTACCCAAGCTTGTTACTGGGTTCATTTGGAGTCAAAAACAGGGTGTATATTTATAATATACAGATAGCTTCATCAAACAGTGTCTGTACATTTTAGAACAAACAGTATGTCAGACAGAGAGGTGGCAGGCTCTGCAACTGCGAGTGGCAGTGGCACAAACATTTCTGAAACGGGCCCAGGTCGCAGCACAGCAAGGGGACGTCGCAGCAGGGGGTCACTCGGTGAGGCCACAACTGCCGCTGTCATCTAGCGGCCGTGTGTTGTTCAGCAACCCAAGGGTTCTTGATTGGTTGACTAGGTCATCCTCTTCCCCCAGATGACATCTGACAACCCCAGCCAAGAGTCGGTGGGAACCTCAGACACAACACTTAGTTGGCATGGCCCGGGAGCGGGTCAGCGGCCCTCACCTGTCCTCAGCCCGCCTCTGTCCCATCCAGTTCCCTCAGCCAGGGATCTACTATGTGGTCTGGGCTCAGCGCCACTATATAGCGAGGATGAACAATTTGAGGAGGGCAGTCAGCAGCTACTTGGCAGCGAAGAAATGGGGCCAATATCCCAAGCTTCTTGCAGTAGGCGGCAAAGTATAGATGTGGAGAGTGGCATGGGAGGTCATGTGGTGAGAGGTCAGCCTCGGCTTACCACGACAGGTTAGGAGGACAGCAGTGACGATGAAACACAAATAGATGATGATGTAGCCGACCGCACTTGGGAGCCGGGTGAAGCAAGGGCTTCATCATCGTCAGGAGAAGAGGGCGTCAGCTTGCGCGTCAGGCAGCGGCGCAGCCAGCAAGTGGGTTGTGTGGCCGTGAGTCAGCAGGGTAGCAGCAGTGTGAGGTCGGGACCCAAGCGGCCATGGGGTAGAAAACCCGCTTCGCAGGTCCAAAGGGACAGTAGCGGCACAGGGGCTCAGCGAGGCAGCGGCGGCAGTAGTCACTCAGTGCGGAGCGTTGGCGGTAAAATCAGCTACTCGGCGGTGTGGCAGTTCTTTGCTAAGACACCGGAGGAGCCGAATATGGGTATATGTAGAATCTGTGGCAGAAAGTGAAGCGTGGCCAGCGAGCTAACGTTGGCACCACGGCCCTGCGTCACCACATGCAGCGTCACCACCCGGTGGCCTGGGAGAAACGTGGCTCAGATGTGGTGGTCCATCCTGCCGCTGCAGCAGCAGCAGCGGCCAGTGGCACGCATGCCATTTCAGCCAGTCAAGGCTCCACCACCTCTGCAGAAGGCAGCTGTTTCTCTTTGACATCCTCTCCGGTCCAGATGCTCCTGCTCCTCGCTACTCATGGCGCCAGCAGTCGTTCAGAGAGGCGATTGTAAAGAGACAACAGTATGCGTCCAACCATCCTAAGGTGCAGCAGCTGACCGTGCTCCTGTCCAAGTTGTTGGTACTGCAGTCCCTCCCTTTCCAAATGGTGGACTCTGCACCATTCAGAGAACTAATGGCTTGTGCCGAGCCGAGATGGAGAGTTCCAAGCCGTAATTTATTTTCCAAAAAGGCAGTACCAGCACTTCATAAATATGTAGAACAGAAAGTGGGTCAGTCCTTGAGCTTATCGGTTTGTTCCAAGGTACACGGCAGCGCGGACTTCTGGAGCTGTAACTACGGTCAGGGCCAGTACATGTCCTTTACGGCCCACTGGGTGAATGTGCTTCCTGCCCAGGCACACCAACAACTTGGACAGGAGACGCCGCTTCTCCTCCACGTTGTCAAACTGCTGCTCCTGCGCCAATGTCCGCCTCCTCCTCCTCCACCACCACCACCATCTCAGCCTCCACAAGTACTGCTCCATCATACCACATGTGTAGGGCACAGCGGTGTCACGCAGTTCTACACCTAGCTTGCCTCGGCGAACGAAGTCACACAGGGGAGGAACTGCTCCGCGTCATGCAGCAAGAAATCGATGTGTGGCTTTCTCCGCGCCAACTGCAAATCGGAACCATGGTGACGGACAATGGGAGGAACATGGTGTCCGCGCTGCACCGAGGAGGGATGGTCCATGCGCCCTGCATGGCGCACGTGTTCAATCTGGTTGTAAAAAGGTTCCTGAAGTCTTCCACCGATCTTCAGAACATTCTGAAAATGGCCAGGAAACTGTGCATGCACTTTATCCATTCGTACAAAGCCAGGAACACCCTCCTCGAGTTGCAGCGGCAGAACGGCCTCCCCCCAACACGCTCTGATATGCGATGTTTCCACCCGCTGGAATTCCAGCCTGCACATGTTGGACCGACTGTATGAACAGAGAAAGGCCATTAACGATTTTTTGATGATCCAGGCAGACAGAAGTACTCCCCTGTGTAACTTTGATGTCAGCCAGTGGCAGCTCATGTGTGACACCTGCCGTTTGTTGAGGCCATTCGAGGAGGCCACGTTATTTGTCAGTCGCCAGGACTACGGGATGAATAACGTCATTCCACTGCTTCATGTCCTGGAACAGATGCTGAAAAATCTGTCTGGGCAGGGGATGGGATGTGGGACTACATCTCGTTTGGCCACATGAGTCCGATGGGGCGTGTAATGGAGGAGGAGGAGGAGGAGGACATTGGAGCAGAAGCATTGTCTGGTGAAATGAGTGGATTTTCTACCCAGGTGACAAGAGAGGAGGAGCAGGAGCAGCTGGAGGAGGTGAATGGAGATGAGGAAGACGAGGCAGATGACTCCCCAAACACCGTGGCAGTATACAGTGGAAATGGAGGCAGGGAGCCCTCGGAGTCACTTGTGCAGATGTCCCGCAGCATGCTTATTTGCCTGGCTAGTGACAGCCGAATAGTCAGCATCCCGGGAGAGGGTTGACTTCTGGCTCTCCACACTATTGGAACCTCGCTACCGGTCCAAAATCGGAGCCATTTTCCAAGCTATTGAGATGGAAGACAAAATCAAATACAAAAGGCAAATCCTCCGTAATCAGTTGGCCGCTGCCTATGTGCGGCATCGTGCCTCCTCGGACAGGTCTGACCGGGGGGTTCCTCAGCGCTCACGTACTACTGCCGCGTGCTGGGGGAAAGTGGGGGGGTAGGAGCAGTACCAGCTCCATCAGCAGTAACCTAAGTCTGGAGTCACTAATGAGCAGCTTCCTTCACCCGCCTAGTGCGGAGGGCCGTCACCAGCAGCAGCAGCAGCAGGACATGGAGCATTCCCTGAAACAACAGGTTGTGGCCTACTTGGACAGCACTCTGCCACCCCAGTTAGAAGATCCGCTGGACTACTGGGCAGCCAAACTGGATGTGTGGCCGCAACTTGCCGAGTTTGCAGTGGAGAAGCTGTCCTGCCCGGCCAGTAGTGTGGCATCAGAGCGGGTGTTCAGTGCGGCGGGGGCCATCGTTACCCCAGGAGTACCCGCTGGTCCATGGGAAATGTTGAACGACTGACCTTTGTCAAGATGAATCAGGCGTGGATCGGCCAGGATTTCCACACACCAATGCCTTAGGCGTCAGTCTGGGTTCAAACTACCTGCCTCAGCCACTATTCTGATGCCGCCCCCCGCCTGATGCCACACATCTGCTGATAGTTTCTCCATCTGCCTACCACCGTCTTTACCAGGGACTGGTATTGCCACCCACCTCAACTCTCTGTCATTGTGCCACTCTATGTGCTCATTATGCTGCTGCTGTTGCTTTTGCCGTGACATCCACACTGTGTGAGTGTGCCACTGTGGGGATTGGTACTGTTTTGCCACCTCCAGAATGTCATTGTGCCACTCTCTGACCTCATGCTGTTGCTCCTGTCATCACCTCCACTCTCTGTCATTGTGCCACTGCCTGACCTCATGCTGCTGCCGCCGTGACCTCCGCTCTCAGTCATTGTGCCGCTCTGTGGCCTAATACTATTTTGCCACCTGCAGAATGTCATTGTGCCACTCTCTGACCTCATGCTGCTGCTGTGACTCCTGTCGTGCCCTCCACACTGTGTCATTGTGCCACTGTCTGACCTCATGCTGCTGCCGTGGCTGCTGCCGTGCCCTCCACACTGTGGCCTTCTCCTGTTTTTGCCACCTCCAGAATTTGTCATTGTGCCACTGTCTGACCTCATGCTGCTGATGTGGCTGCTGCCGTGCCCTCCACACTGTGTCATTGTGCCACTGTCTGACCTTATGCTGCTGCTGTTGCTCCTGCCGTGCCCTCCACACTGTGTCATTGTACCACTCTTTGGCCTACTCCTTTTTTGCCAGCTCCAGAATTTGTCATTGTGCCACTGCTGACCTCATGCTGCTGCCACCGTGACCTCCACACTGTGTCATTGTGCCACTCTGCGGCCTGGTACTGTTTTGCCACTTCCAGAATGTCATTGTGCCACTGTCTGACCTCATGCTGCTGTGGCTGCCGCCGTCACCTCCACACTCTGTCACTAATGTTGCCAAACCCGAGCTCTCAGTTTGTTTTTTTCCAGCTTTTGATGACATTTCTTTATCAGGCTACGTTCCTGCTTTGTTTTTTGGTCAGTTTTGCCCCCATAAGTGCCCAGGGCATTTTATAGTGAAGCGATTCTAAGAGCGGCGGCAGTCATGTGCGTGTCATACTAAAACACAACATTGTATGAAGACCAAACCAAGCTCCCTCTGCATATTTAAGCATGGCACAACGTTCTACAGCACCCTGCAGGCTCTGGGCAGCCTGGAAATAGCTGTTTTTTAACGTGATTCGTGCCGAAGTAATTCGGACCGAAACGAATTTTGTCGGAAAATTCGGCGAAGTGACCGAACCGAATTTTTGAGAAATTCGCCCATCTCTACCCATGACTCCACTCCGGGATTTCCCAGGAGTATATATGTCAGCAGTTATGCTGACTATGGTGGTTACAACCCCTGACTACCTTTAAGACTTGGGTGGAGACACGCTGGAAAACCAGCAGGAAAAACTTACAGGCTGTCAGTAAGTTGGTCTATGTTAGTTAGAGCCCAGACTGGCAGGCGTTTGTTTTCGTTTATGTTTGTGCATGCCTTGCACTAGTATTTCTGTTTGCTGCTAATAAAATACAGAGGCCCTGTATTTTTACACCTGGAATCCGTCTCTGTCTCTGACTGAAAACCCGTGAGTCAAGATCCCAGAGCCGCTAGAGCTCACACATGGTGGAGGATGCAATGGGCAAAATAGAGGCAGTACTCTCCTGAGACAGAGAAAAACGGAAAGACAACGTATGTCCTGGGTGAAGGCAGCTACCAAACAGTCAGCGGAGCCATGTAAAATGGACGAGTTGGTGAAGCAGCTAATCCAAGCCAACGCTAACCTCCAGCTGATGGCGGCCAGCAGAAAGCGCACAAGGAGACCATCCGGGCACAAGCTGAGACGCCTGCTAATCGAGACCCACCAAGCCACGGTGAAAGAGCAACAGCAGGTAAACCAGACGCTGCAGCAACAGCTACAGGCCTTGGCGGCGAGACCAGAGGGGTCAACAAGTGCACAGTTCACAGCCCGCCAGGTGGTGCAAAGTTCCCTGCGCAAGATGTCCGCGGGTGATGACATCGAAGCTTACCTGGGGACCTTTGAGCGGATAGCGGAGAGAGAGCAGCTGCCGGTGGACCAGTGGGCGGATGTCCTGGCTCCCTTCCTAAAGGGCGAACCGCAGAAGGCCTACTTCGACCTGCGTGTCCAAGACGCCAAGGTTTACACCAAACTGCGGGGGGGAGATCCTGGCCCGACTGGGGGTCACCCTAGCCGTAAGAGCCCAGCGAGTACAAGCATGGGAGTTTGATCCTACCACTCCGGCCAGGTCACAGATGTATGACCTGTTCCACATTACCAACAAGTGGCTACAGCCGGAGACTCACACACCTGCCCAGGTGGTCGAACGGGTGGTCTGTGATCGTTTTGTGCGGGCCCTTCCCATCAAGCGTAAAGGTCATTGACGGGAGACCACAGGAACCAAGGGAGGAGTTGGTCTACCCTCACTTCACCGTACGGGATAATTTATTGTACCGGGTGAAAAAGACGCCAACAGAGGTGGTGGAGCAGTTGGTGGTACCCCGGACACATGTCCGTATGTTCTTAGAACTGGCACATTCCCATGTTTTGGGGGGACACCTGGGGGTGGAGAAAACTAGGGAGCGGGTGGAGCGGAACTTCTACTGGCCCGGCATCTACAAGGCAGTGGATGAGTTCTGTCAGTCCTGCCCGGAGTGTCAGGTCCACGCCCCTAGACCCCATTTCCGGAGTCCATTGGTTCCTCTTCCCATTATAGAGGTACCATTTGAGCGGATTGACATGGATCTGGTCGGTCCCCTCCCTAAATCGGCTAGAGGGCACAGCATATCCTGGTCATACTGGATTACGCCACCCGCTACCCCGAGGCTGTACCCCTCAGAAACACCTCCTCTAAAGGGATAGCTAGGGAGCTGTTCCAGCTATTCACCCATACCGGGATCCCCAAGGAGATCCTGACAGATCAGGCCACCCTGTTTATGTCCAAGGTGACCAAAGAGCTATGCCGCCTGCTAAAAATTGCCCACCTGCGCACCTCCGTGTACCATGCCCAGACCTATGGTCTGGTCGTGCGTTTTAATAAAACCTTAAAAGGAATGTTAAAAAAGGTGGTGGACAAGGATGGTAGGGATTGGGACCACCTGTTGCCCTATCTTATGTTTGCCATCCGGGAAGTCCCACAGGCATCCACGGGGTTTCTCGCCATTCGAGCTACTATATGGGAGACACCCCCGAGGGCTCCTGGACATAGCCAGAGAAACCTGGGAGCAAGAGGAAACCCCTTACTGATGTGTCACAGAGCATATACAGTTAGGGCCAGAAATATTTGGACAGTGACACAAGTTTTGTTATTTTAGCTGTTTTCAAAAACATGTTCAGAACTACAATTATATATTTCATAGGGGGCTGAAAGTCACCCCCCAGCTGCATATGAGAGTTTCCACACCCAAAATTGGAGAAAAGGTTGGGAATCTAGCTAGTAATGCTTGCCCCCCTTTTTTTTAAGGGACCAAAATTTGGACAATGGACTCTAAGGGCTGCAATTAACTCTGAAGGCGTCTCCCTCTTTAACCTGAAATCAATGAAGTGTTAAGGGCCAGGGTTGATTCCAGGTTTTGGGGTTTTGCATTTGGAATGTTGCTGTGCCACAACATGCGGTAAAAGGAACCTCAATTGATTAAAGCGCCCACCTGGGGCTAAAAAAAAAGAAAAAATTCCATCAGAGAGATAGCAGACATGTTTGGGGTTAGAAATCAACAGTGGGGTCTTTCTGAAAAAAAGGGAAATTGCGGGTGAGTTTTGGGAAAACCCAAAAGGCCGGGCGTCCAGGATGACAACAGTGGTGGATGATGCCGATACTTTTTTTGGGTGAAGAAACCCCCGTTCAAAACTCACTAGCCAAACACTCTCAGTGAAGTAGGTGTATCTGTTCTAAGTCAACGTAAAGAGAAGACCCTAAAAAAAATACAAAGGGTTCACATCTAATCCCAAACCATTCATAAATGCCAAAAATAGAAAGGCAAGAGTTAAATTTGGAAAAAACCCCTCAAAAAGCCAGCTAGTTCGGGAAAAGTTTTTTGGAACGATGAGACAAAGATAACCTGTACCAGAATGATGGGAAGAAAAAATTTTGGGAAAGAAGGGAAGGGCACATGATCCAAGGCACCCCACACCCTCAGTAAAACATGTGGAGGCAACGTGATGGCATGGGCATGCATGGTTTTTAAATGGCATGGGTCACTTGTGTTTATTGATGCTAACAGCAGACAGAGTACCCGGATAAATTCGAAGTGTACCGGGATATACTTTCGCCCAGATTCACCCAAATGCTGCAAAGGTGAGGGGCGGCCTTTCATAGTAATTTTGGGGACAAGACCCCCAAAACATAAAAAAAAAACCATAAAAAAAAGCTACCCAGGAGTTCTGGGGCCCAAAAAGGGAAATTCTGCAATGGCCAAGTCAATCCCAGATCTAAACCCAATTGAGCAGCATTTCACTTGCCAAAATCCAGATTAAGAGGAAAGCCCCACAAAAACAAGCCTGGGCTAGGGCTGAAAAGGCCTGGCAAAGCATAAGAAGGGGGAAACCCCCCACGTTTGGTGATGCCCATGGGTTCAAGATTAAGGCATGATTGCCTCCAAAGGATTCGCCAAAATATTGAAACAAAAATATTTTGGTTGGTTATGTTTTTTGTCCAATTACTTTTGGGGCTCCTAAAATGGGGGGGTTTTTTGTAAAGAAATGTGTACAATTCTACATTTTCGAAAGTTTTTTGTTTAACCCCCAAATTAAAAGTTTCCCAACGCACTTGAATTTGTTGTAGAGGGTTTCATTTCAAACCAATGTTTTTTTTTGGATGCAAGGGCCCCAAATCGCAAAAATTGTGTCATGTCCCAAAAATTTTTTTGGCCCTACTGTGCTACATGCAGGACAGGATCGCGGGGTGATGCCTTTGTAAGGGGGAACTGCTACGGCCCCGGGAAGCCAGGCCCGGGTTTTCAACAGGCGCAAGAGTCAGGTCTTTAGCCCGGGGGCAGGGGTCGAATTGTCCCAACTGTAGAAAAAAAGTTTCTAGCCAAAAAGGCAAGGCCCTATGAGATCTGTGAACGGATGATAGGTTCTACAAGGTTTTCCAGCCCGGGAAAAGAAAACCCAAAACCCAATTTTCCATTTAAAATCATCAAACCCTGGAAGGGACCGAGGGCTGGTGGGTGCAAGGGATCAGGGGGGTCCAAAAAAAGAGTTACCCCCTGTCCGTATGCGGAGTCCTTTTAGAGGGGGGCAGGAGGTCGGGAGTTCCCACAGAGGAAAGAGGATCTTCTTGAACTGCCTGGCCGGACGTTTTCCCTCCAACATACAGTGTCATGAGCCAGGCCAAAAGGTGCGGGTTTAGACCATACAGGGTGCCAGAACCCCGAGGCAAGCCCTTTCAGAAAAAGTGGGGAAAAAGCTAGCCCCCGGGGGTAATAGAGAAGTCCCAAAGTGGGTGGTCCAGCCCCCTCGTGATTTTTAAGCAGATGGTTCTTTCGGTTTTTTAATGACTTCCGCAAGTTTAATGAAGTCTCCAAATTCATGCCCCCCCATGCCGGGTTGACGACGATCGAGAGGTTGGGACCAAAAGGTATTGCCCCTTAGACCCTCACCAAAGGGTATTTGGGAGGTTCCCCCCAAAAAATCAGGCAAAGGGGAAAATGGATTTTTCCACCCCAGAGGGACACTTCCAGTACGAGTCCTTCCCTTTGGTTTACATGGGGCCCTGCGACCTTTCAGAGGCTAATGGACTCATCCCGCAGCCCAATAAAAAGTAAGCCACATACCTGCATGATTGGTGAACTATAGTGCCATTTGGGGTTTTCCCCCCTGGTGAAGGGGCAAGCGGTTTAGACGCGATAGGGGCCGCTGGGCTAACGGCCCAAACCTCGAAATGTGGATTGGCTAGAGGGGCTGCTACCTCGGGTACAAAAATCGGCCGAGGGGTCATAAAACCCCAGGTAGACAAGCTCGAAGCCATTCAGAATTGGCCTCAACCTGTGTCCAAGAAACAGGTTAGAGCCTTGCAGGATACTACAGGAGGTTTGTGCCAGGCTTTGCTACAATAGCTGCCCCTCTCACAGACCTCACCAAGAGAGCAAAATTCATCATAGTAAAGTGGAACCCGGATGCTGAACAAGCCTTTCTGAAACTTAAGGAGGTGCTCTATAAGAGACCTGTACTGGTTACCCCTGATTTCAGAAGGGAATTCATAGTACAGACAGATGCCTCAGAGGTCGGTTTAGGTGCAGTCCTGTCCCAAAGGGTTAATGGGGAAGAGCACCCCGTCGGATACCTCAGCCGGAAGCTGTCGGCGGCAGACAAGAACTACTCGATTGTAGAGAGGGAATGTCCGGCTCTAAAATGGGCAATCGAGTCACTGAGCTACTATCTAGTGGGGAGGCAATTTAGGGTGATCACTGATCACTCCCCGTTGAAATGGTTGGCACAAAACAAAGGGAAGAACGCCAGGGTAACCCGGTGCTTCCTGGCTCTGCAGGACTTCAAATTCTGTGTTGAACACCGCCCTGGGTCCCAGCAAGCAAACGCAGATGCGTTGTCTAGAGTACACATCTTCGGGGCACAAAGTGCTCCGCCCCATGGGTCTGAGCAGAGGGGGGGGGATATGTAAGGTGGCAACAGCAGTATGGGTATACACTGTAGTGTACATCCCGGCCAGGGTCTTGGCATGCACCTTTCGATGTCCAAACACATGCCCCCAAGGTAAGGAGCCTTGGGGGAATGAAAGGCCAAACTTCAATAGGTGTCGACAGTTTAGACTGTCGACATATGTTTAACATGTGTAATATGTTAGCATGGCTTCCAGCCATTTCCTGGGTTGACCTTTCATTGGGAGTGAGCATAGAACCATTGACTATACCATATAATACACTGGAAAAAGCAAAAATTATTTGTTGAGGGGTGGAACTTGAAAACAAAAATAACTGTACTATTTAAAAAACAAAAACAAAATCAATTTATTGCAAAGCATTTGCCAAGAATAAGAAATCAGAATCAAGAAAAACAAATAAAAATGGCGCATGGCATGAACAGAGGATGGGAATTTCAAATATACAGTGCTTAATAAAAGCATAGATTGCAGGTTAATACCAAGATCATACAGGATGCATTCAAAATGACATTGGATAGTAAACCTGAGATACTGAAATGTAATCAAACATTTAAAGAGAACCTGTCACATAGATTATGCCACCCTTGCTGAGGGCAGAATAAGCTAGTGTCAGACCTGCTGTTTCCAGCGCTGTGTCCTTTATTCTGTGAGGTGCTGTAGTTTTTGTGTATTTAATGCTCAAATCTGCAGTTTTCAGCCAGAAGAGTCATTCGAAGAGTCATTCAAAGAGTCAGTTTTTTTTCAAACCCCACCCATCTCAGGCTAGCCTCACCCACCTCAACCGATAAACCCCTTTCTTTGAATAGGTTTGAAACATGAATAACTGTCATGGGGGGGGCAGCCTTGTT
>JAODAL010042349.1:0-34926 GCA_025379985.1 Phyllomedusa bahiana | reverse complement strand
CCCGCCTGGGGGGTACCCTTGGGGTCTCGCTGCTGTACCCCTTAGCCCCAGATCTTGGCCCAACTGGGTCAGTCCCTATTGCTGCCCCCAGTGCGTCATGGATTTCATGGGGTGTTAAGGCAGTAATGTGTCCTGTAAAAAATGTCACGTCATGGGAGGTGCGTGGGCCCCTGCTGCCACCCAGCCCCCCCTGTCCCTACCAAATTGGGTGCTGCCCTAATGCTAACCCCAACGGGACGACGTCCCTATGCGCAGTGCAGGCCCTTGGGGGAATGCAGAGTAGACAATCCGGTGGGTAACGGGCGGGTACGCCAAAGCCAAAATCGAGAACCTGAAGAATAACGGGAAGCAAGCAGGGGGTAAAACACAGGGGGTAACACGGTACAAAATCGGGAAGCCAAAAGGAAGTCGGGCAAGAAAGGGGTCAAGTAAACAGGAGAAAAACAGGCAAAAAGGGGAAATGGGGGAAAACGCTAGGGAAAACCCTTTCACAGAAAAAGGGCCCAGATTACACGGGCCCAGTTTAAAATGAGGAACCCTAGGCACCATTGGTGCAGCCCCTGGGTTTTCCTATTTTATGCGACACACTTCTGACCTGATTGGGACCGAGCTGTCAATCTTATGTTACAGTAGGCTACCCCCTGGGTGTGTTGAATGACTAGAGGGATTAACCCTTGCAGCGCTTGGCTCCTCTATGGCAGAAATGTGCACTGTGACAGATTCATATACAGAATTATATGCCTGTAGATATTCTGTCGTTGTTTGAGATGATAATGTCACTTTAAGGGCATGTTCACACAACATATATGCGGGCTGTACTTTGTTGTGTAATTCCGCTGAAATACCTCATAAATAGAGTAAAAACATAGCACTCATTGAGTATTCCCCAGAGTAAGGGCATGTCCCCATGGCACGGGTTTTCAGCTGGTTTTTCAGCCGGTTTGCGGTTTTTCAGACCGCCTGAAATTAAAAAAATGGAACCAATAAAAACAAAGGTTCATAGATGAAAGAAATAAAAAAAATATTGTCACAGAAAATGGTGCTGCACCTCAAATTTTAAAAAATAGATGTTTTTATTTTTTAAAAATTAAAAAAAAGAAAAACTTTATATTTGGTTTCACCAGAATCAGATTTACCTTCAGAATACAGATAACATTGTAAACCTCATACAAATGAAATCCCTTCCAAAACAGCACCATTTTGCTTTTTTTACATTCCATCCCAGATAGAATTTTTTTCGGGGGGTTTTCCAATAAAAAATTTTGGCATGTCTATGGCAAAATAAAAAGTAATTTTTCCCAAAAAAAAAAGCCCCAAAAGTTTACGTAATGGGAAAAATAAAATAGTTATGGCTTTTGAAAGGTGTGGAGGAAAAAAATTATAACAGGAAAAAAATGCCTGATTCTTAAGGGGTTAAGAAGAAATTCAAACTAATGGTCTACAGACCCATCTGTTAAACTACTGTGCTGTATGCTAGCAGCACCTGGCTAACCTACTGTTCCCCCGAAGACCCTTTAGAATTCCCTAAAGTTGTCCTCCCCAAAAAAATAAAATTGAATGTTTCTTTTGTCCGGACCACTGTTCATTTTTTTTTGTTGCTTTTTCAGCCACTATTGTCTACACCAGTGTATTTGTTTTCTTAGATTTAGGTGTACTGACTTATTTTGTAGTTTTCTGTATTGCACATAAGGAAGTGTGGCTGCCTCAATTTTAGTTGTACAGTTCTCCCATTTGCCTTACATGCTTTTATTTGGCTCTACAGTGAGTATTAGGCCCCGCCACGGCTTAATTGCGGGGGTAATTTTGCCGTGTGGGACGGGGGGGGGGGGAAAACGGGGGCGGGTTAGCGTGGGGGCCGCACCTGCCGGCCAAGACATCATCATAGTGGTGCGTATATGCCGTAGAAATAAAAAGTCACTTATTCCCCCGCGGCGGATTTCCCGAGCGGGGAGAGGAGAAAGTAATCCCTGTTCTCTATTTAGAATGTGGATTTTCCGTAAAGCCTGGGCCGTATTTCAGCCGAAAATTTTCGCAGTACGCCGCAAATTACGGGCTGAAATACGTGCCCAAATAAGCTGTGTGAATATGGCCTTAAATAGGTAATACATATTACAAAAATACATATTTTTTTTTTCTAAATGAGAAAATGTATCAGTGGGAAATAATTGTTTGATCCTTTTGATTTTTTAAAAAATTTCCCCTGCAAAGACTGAACATCTATAGAATAAACAAAAAAAAAAATCTACAAAAAAACACATTGTTAAATGAATTAAAAAATTTGCTTTTTTTGAGAGAAAACGTTTAATCCCCCCCAAAAATTAAGAGTTCGGTCCTATTTTTTTTTTTTTTTTGATTGACATGTTCTTTTTTTCCTCCCGCCTTCCCCAAGAGCCATAACTTTTTTACTTTTAATCACATAGACATATGGGGCTTTATTTTGGGGACAAGATGTAATTTCTAATGGTGTCATTAATTATGTCATACAATCTACTGGGAAAACGCAAAAAAATTCTAAGTTCACTCGCTGGTATAAATTATGTGTTCTCTGTATTCTGCATGATGATATGTTTCTGGCAACACCAACATGAGGGTTTGCATTAGTATAGTACCCAAAAAAAAAATCCAAACATTTTCTTTTTTTTGAAATTTTGCCGCGCCACATTTTTAAAACCCAATAATTTTTTTTTGCATTCCACCTTACGTCTGGAAGGGGCTGTTTTGCAGTCTGAAATGTGTTTTTAAATTGTATTTTTTGGGGATAGATGTAAATTTTTTTGATCACTTTTATGTAAATTTTTAGGAGACCTGAAATTACCAAAAAAACCTCACCATTTTTTTGTTTCTAATTTGTTTGCTTCTATGGTGTTATATTTTAATATATCAGACTTTTTTGGATGCATCAATATAAATATTTGAAACTTTTTATTATTTTATTATTTTATTTGTAAAATGGCAAAAGGGGGATGATTTGAACTTGTAATTTTTTGTACTTTTAAACATTTTTTCTTCAAACATTAAGTCTCCATAGGGTGCTTGACCTCTAGGGGATGCAATCATTTATACAGCCTAATACATTGTATAGCCATTGCATTAGGGTATACAAAGATGGCAGTTTTACTGCTTCCTACCTGGGACAGGAAGTAGCAAAATGAAAAACATGGCCGCAATGGAAGCCTTCACCAGGCTCCCGGCTTCCATGCTAACCGAACTGGGCCCCATGATCTCAGCGAGGGGACCCCGCTCAGAGTGAGGTGAACAGCACTGTTACTCATACATTTAGACGCCGTGGCTGCAATAGCCATGGCAACTAAGGGACTAAGCAGAACGGGATGGCGGCATTTAACTAGCAGTTGTTAGCTGCAATTAGCAGCTGTCATTCAACGGCTATGTAGCGGGATTGCGCTACGATCCCACTGCAAAGCCCCTTACCGGCACTGGAACTTCTGAGCATGTCACTAGTTACTTTCACTCAAACCCAGCTAGGTCTGTTACACCTACAGTGGTATTTGAAAGTTTGTGAACTCTTCAGTTTTTTCTCTATTTATGCACATATTTGACCTAAAACTACCTCAGGTTTTTACACAGGTTCTAAAAGTAGATAAAGAGACCTAAATATTAGTTTTGGTCATTTGTTTATTGAGAAAAATTATCCAATATCACATATCTAGGAGTGAAAATACATGGGAATCTTTGTTTTCAGTATCTGGTATGACCTGTTTGTACATCAGTAACTGCTTCTAAACATTCCTGGTAATTGTTGTTAATAGAGATGAGCGAACAGTAAAAAGTTGTAGTTCGATTAGAACCTTGAACTTTAATGTGTTCAGTTCGAGGTTCTATTCAAACTAGAACTCGAACTTGAATCCCTTTAAAGTCAATCAGAGAAGATGTTCTTGTTAATTCTTCTACCTAAACAGGTGAGGAGAAGCTGTATTTACCAACCATAACAGTAAACTGGATATGTAGAACAACTTAGTGAAGAAAATTTGGTTCTAAGAGTGACATAAAAAATGGAGAGGCTAAAATACTTCATTCCTTTCAATGGCTAACTGAAAAGATGAGGGAGCTTAAAAGAAGGGCGTAGTATAGGAGGTGCTGTGGTACAGCTGGTAGGGGGCCCGCATCCTAAGGGGGGGGGCCCAAAATCCCCTATGACACATAGAGTTTTGGGAGACGGTGTGTTTACTTTTACTAACTCCCAAAACGCAAAAACTGATCTTTTGAGTATATTTAGCAAATTCAAGAACTTTTATAATATAATATATATAATAAATATAATATTTATATTATATATATTAATATATCTCCTATATAGAGATTGGGGGCCTGCAAATGTTGCCAAATAACACTTCAAGTGTGCAAAAATCACCCACAATACCAAACCCCTTTCTAAGATGGGGGCGTCAGTCAGAGAGTGATCGAAAATGGATTCACAAGCAATACAGTAAATCGTTCACTAAAAATTCTTGGGCACTTAAGAGGGCAAAACTGACCAAAAACGAAGGGGGAATGTACCTGATAAAGTCTGTGAGGACAGCTGGAAAAAAACAAGCTGAGGGGTCAGGTGGCAACATCATGACAGAGGTGGGGGGTACGGCGGGAGCCACAGCAGCATGAGGTCAAGAGTGGCACAATTTACATTCCCGGAGGTGGCAAAAACGGAATAGGCCACAGAGTTGCACAATGACACAGTGTCTAGGGCAAGGGGCACCACACAGCAGCATGAGGGCAACGGGCACAATGAAACAGTGTGAGGCACGGCAGCAGCCACAGCAGCAGCATGAGGTCAGAACAGGCACAAGACACAGTGTGTAGGTCATGGCAGCGCCACAACAGCAGCTGAGGTCAGACGTGGCACATGACAGGTGTCGGGCACGGCACGCCAAAGCCGCACGAGGTCAGACGTGGGGACAATCATTTTGGAGGGGCAAAAAAAAGGGGAAAAGGCCACAGGTGGGACAATGACCAGTGTGGAGGTCACGGGGCAGCCACGCAGCAGCATGAGGCAAACAGGTTTACGACTTCTGGAGGGGGCAAAAACAGAAAGGCCACAGAGTGGCACAATGACACAGTGTGTAGGTCCGGCAGCACCCCAGCAAAAGCATGAGGGCGACATGGCCAATGACACAGTGTTAGGCCGGGAGCAGCCACACAGCACATGAGGGCAACAGTGGCAAAAGACACAGTTTTTTAGGTCACGGCAGCAGCCCCAGCGCAGCATGAGGTCAGACAGTGGTAAAATTTCCCTTCGGGAGGTGGAAAAGGGAAAAGGAGTAGGCCCCCAGAGTGGGAAAATGCCCACGTGTGTGGTCACGGCAGCACCCCCAGAAAGCAGCATGGGGGTCAGGAAAGTGGCACAATGAAAATTCGGGGAGGTGGAAGAAACGGGAATAGGCGACGAGGGGGGACAATGACACATTGTGTCGGTCACGGAGAAAAAAAAAAAAAGGCCCCAAAAACCCCCCCCCCCAAAGCACCCTGAGGTCAGAAGTGGCACAAGGGACACAGTGGGGTTAGGTCACGGCAGCACCCACAGAAACACATGAGGTAGACAGTGGAAACAATGCAGAGGGGTGTAGGTCACGGCAGCGGGCCACGCACAGCAGGAGGTCAGACAGTGGCAAAATTTCCACTTTCTGGGGGTGGAAAAAAACGGGAATAGGCACAAGTGGGAGAATGACACAGTGGGGAGGCCCACGGCAGCAGCCACAGCAGCATGAGGTCAGACAGTGGCACAATGAAAAACTGGAGGGGGGAAAAAAACCGGGAATAGGGCACAGAGGGGCACAATGACGGGAGAGTGGAGGGGACGGCGGCGGGGAGAAAAAACTGAGGTCAGAAATGGCACAATGACACAGTGTGGAGGTCAGGGCACAGAAAGCACATGGGGTTCGGGACAGTGGCACAATGACCCCCAGTGGGAGGGGGGGGTGGCAGTACCAGCCCTGGAAAAGATGTTGGGGGCAGATGGAAAAAAACTGTCAGCAGATTTTTTTTTTTGTGGCACGGGCAGGGGGCCGGCATCGGGAAAAGTGGCTGAGGAAAGGAATTTTGGGGAACCCAAAATCTTTCTCACTTTTTTGGGTTTGAGGCTTCAGGGCCCTGAGGGTATTTGGGGGGGACGCCAAAAGGGCATTGGGGTGTGGAAATCCTGGCCGACCCCACGCCTGATTCCTTGAAAAAAGTCAGTTTCCACATTTCTCATGGACAAGGGGGTTCCCCTTTGGGGTTTAACGAGGGCCCCCCGCCGCACAGAACATCCGCTCTGATGCCACACTACTGGCCGGGCGGGACAGCTTCTCCACGAAAAACTCGGCAAGTTGCGGCCAAACACCCCTTTGGCTGCCCAGTAGTCCAGGGGTTTTTTCAAAACGGGGGTGGCAGAGGGGCTTTCCAAGTAGGCCACCATTGTTTTCGGGGTCTGCCCCAATTTTCCTGCTGTGCGCGGGCGACTGCCCTCCTCACAGGGGGGTAAAAGGGAACCCCTGCTCATCATTTACTCCAACTTGGTTTGCTGCGGATGGGCTGGTATTTGCCCCGGGCCCCCCCCCCCTTTCCCCCCGGCACCACGGCAGTAGTACGGAGCACTAAACCCCCCTGGTCAGCCTGCCCAAAAGGGGGGATGATGCCGCACTGGGCAGGGGCCAACTGACAAAAAGAGGATTTCCCTTTTGTATTTGGGGTTTTGTCCCCCCTCTAAATGCGGGGAAAAAAAGGCTCCCAATTTTTGGCCCGGGTAGCGATTGTCCAATAGGGGGGGAAAAGGCCAGAAGTCATCCTTCTCCCGGAGCGGGACTTTTCCCGGCTGTCATAGCCAGGAAAATCAGCATGCTGCGGGCCATCGCAAAATAAACTCCGAGGGGCCCCCCGCCCCCATCCCCACTGTATACTGCCACAGTGTTTTGCGGGCATCTCCCTTGTCTTCCTCTTTCCCCTTTCAAAGCTCCCAGCTGTTCCCCCCTCCTCCCCTTGTCCCCCTGGTAGAAAATCCACTCTTTTCACCAGACAATGTTCTGCTCCAATGTCCCCCCCTCCTCCCCCATTTCAGTCCCCCCCGGGAATTCATGTGGCCGCGAGTTTGGAAGTCGCCACATCTCCAGCCCCCTCCCCAAACAGTTTTTCAGCATCTGTTCCAGGCCCAGGGAAGCAGGGGAAAATGATGTTATTCATCCTGTAGTCCTGGGGGACTGACAAATAACGTCGCCTCCTCAAAAGGGGGGCCTAAACCCAAACGGCAGGTTTTTTCACGCATGAGCTCCCAAAGGCTGACATAAATTTACACAGGGTAGTACTTCTGTTGCTGGATCATAAAAAAATCATTAAGGGCCTTTCTCTGCCCTTTACTTTTGGGGTCCAACATGTGCAGGCGGAATTCCAACGGGGGGAAAAAAATTCGCATATCAGAGGGTTGGGGGGGGCGTTCTCCCCCCCTGCAACCCCGAGGATTTTTGGTTCCCTTTGGCTTTGTGGGAATGGAAAAAGTGCAGCAATTTTCCCTGGCCTTTTTTTAGAATTTTTTGAAGTCGGGGGAAAGACTTCAGGACATTTTAACAACCAGATTGAACACGGCGCCATGCAGGGCGGGGGGAAACCATCCCTCCTCGGTCCCGCGCGGACACCATTTTTCCTCCCATTGCCCCCTCACCATGGTTCCATTTGCATTTGGCGCGGTTTGAAAGCCCACATCGTTTTCCCTTGCGCATGATGCGTAGCAGTTCCCCCCCCTTGTGTGACTTCGTTCCCCGAGGGAAAGCCAGGTGTAGAACGCTTTTAAAACCCGCGTGCCCTACAAAATGTGGTATGATGGAGCAGTTATTTTTGAGGCTGGAGGGTTTGGTGGAAGGGGGAGGCGGACATTGGCGGCAGGACCCGGGCCATTTTTTGACAACGTGGATGAGAAACGGGGGTCTCCTGTCCAAGTTTTTTTGGTGTCCCCCGGGGCCGGGGAAGCACATTCACCCAGTGGGCCGTAAAGGACATTTTACTGGCCCGGGGCCCGGGTATTTAAAACAGCTCCAAAACGCCCGTGCTCCCGTGCCCCTTTGGGGGAAAAAAAACCGATAACCTTCAAATGGCCCACCTTCTGCCCTTTAAATATTTTTTGAAGTGCTGGTACTGATTTTTTGGAAAAAAAATTTAACGGCTTGGAAACTCTCCATCTGGGCTCGGCAAACCCCATTATTTTCTTTTAAACGGGGGCAATTTCCACCATTTGGGGAAAGGGAGGGACTGAAAGTACCAAAAACTTGGAGAGGAGCAGGGGTCAGCTGCTGCACCTTAGGATGGTTGGACACATACTTTTTTGTCTTTTGCAATCGCCGGGGGCTGAACGCCCCTGCGGGCCCCAAATGAGTAGCGAGGACAGGAGCATCTGGACCGGGAAAATGATGTCCAAAAAGGGAAAAAGCTCCCTTCGGGAGGGTGGGGGGAGCCTTGGGCTGGCTGCAATGGCTTTCGGCCCCCTGGGGGGGCTGCTGCTGCTGTTTTTGGGTGCGGGGCCCGGATGGAAAAACCCCCATTGAGCCCCGTTTTTTCCCAGGCCCCCGGATGGGGACGCTTTCATTGTTGAAAGCAGGGCCCTGGGGGGGCCCAAAGTTTTGCCCCCCGGCCAAAGCTTCATTTCTGCCCACAATTTTTACAGTACCCTATTCGGGCCCCCCCGGTTTTCTTAAGGGAAAGAACCCTCACACCCCCCGAATTCGGTTTTTTTCCGCCAACCGCCCCCCGGGACGAATGAACTACTGCCCCCGCTGCCTCGCTGGCCCCTGTGCCGCTACTTTCTTGGACCCGTGAAGGGGGGAAATTTTTTTCCCCCTGGCCCCCTTGGCTCCCGACCTCACACTGCTGCTTCCTGCTGATCCCCGGCCACATACCCCACTTGCTGGGGTGCGGGGGCTGCCTGACGCACAAGCTGATGCCCTCTTCTCCTGACCATGAATGAAACCCTTTTCCCCACCCCGGTCCAAAGTGCGGTCGGCTACAACATCAAACTAAAAAGTTTTTTCATCCCTCATGCTGTCCTACCACCGGGCTTGGTTTTGGCCCGAAAGGGTGACCCCTCACAACTGACCTCCCCGCCCCTCTCCCAACCCCTAAACTTTTCCGCCCCCACTGCAAGAAGCCCCAAAGGGGTAATTTGGGCCCCCTTTCTTCGGGTTCCAAGTAGCCCGGACTGGCCCCCCCCCTCAAATAGTTCATCCTTCCCCTATATAGTGGCGCTGGGGGCCCGACCCCCATAGTTTGATCTCTGGCTGAGGGAACCCGATGGGAAATAGGCGGGGTTGAGGACAAGGGGAGGGCCCCCTGACCCCCCCCCCGGGGCCCTGCCAACTAAAGGGTTTTGTCTGACGTTCCCCCCCACTCTTGGCTGGGGGTTCCGATGTCACCTGGGAGGAAATGGATGACCCAGTCAACCAAAACAAGAACCCCTTTGGGGTTTCTAGTCAGTTTCACAGCCGCTTTGTGACAGCGCAGTTGTGGGCCCCACGAGGACCCCTGCTGCGACGTCCCCTTGCTTTTGCTGCGACCTGGGCCCGGAATGTTTGTGCCCCGCCAAACCCTTTTTGGGAGGGGAGAGCCCACCTCTGTCTAACATACTGTTTGTTCTAAAATTTTACAGGGCAAAACCTTTTTTGATGAAGATATTGAAAATGGTTTAAAAAAAAACCCTGTATTTGACCGGCTAAATGAACCCCGTAAAAAAGCTTGGGTAACCCCTTTGGGTATAAATTTTCGCTCCCCAAATGGGCAGGGAAAAAATTTTCTTTTATGTGCCGTTTTAAAAAATCTGTGTATTTTTCTGAATATAAAAGGCCAAAAAACAGGCTTTTAAATTAAAACCCTTAGGATTTTGAATTATGCTACAAAAATTTCTTCTTTTTGGGGTGGGAAAAAAAAAGTTTCTTTTTCTGAGTACAACTGCGAAAAAAGCTTAATTAACCCCTGGATTTAAATTTTCGCAAAAGAATTGAGCAACCAAAACTAATAGCCTTTTTTCGGGGTTACAAATCGGTTTTTCTAAAGCCACACAACAAAAAAGATAAAAATTAATTAACCTTCGCTTGTGAATTATGCTAAAAGGGAAAAAAGTATATATTTTGGCGTTGAAAATGACGGTTTCTTGGAATCACCCCAGCGAAAAACAAGCTTAATTCAAAACCCCGGATGTAAAATTTCGCCAAAAAAATTTAGCCACCCCAAAAATATAGCTTTATAGCGTGTTTACCCAAAGGCCCTGTTTTTTACGCTATAACCCAAAAAGAGATAAAATTGTAATTTAACCCTTCCCTGTTTAATTATGCAAAAAAAATTATATATTTTGGCGTTTGAAAATGACGGTTTCTTGGGAAACACCACAGCTGAAAAAAAAAAACTTAATTTAACCCCCCGGAAAGTAAATTGGCCAAACCCAAATTAGCCCCACAAACTAGTAGCTTTGGGGCGTGGGTTTCCCAATTTCGTGGTTTTTTTTCGCTATACAACAAGAATAAAATTGTAATTAACCTTTTCCCTTGTGGAAATTTTGCTACAGGAAAAAATTTTATATATTTTGGGGGTTGAAAATGACGGTTTCTTGGGGTCACCACAGCTGAAAAACAACTCTTAAAACCCCCGGAAGTAAAATTTCGCCAAAAAAAATGAGTCACCCCAAACTAAACACTTTTTTAGCGTGTTACAATGGCGTTTTTTTACGCTACACAAAAAAAAAAGATTAAAAAAGTTAAATTTAAACCTTTTACTTGTGAAAATTTTCTACAGGAAAAAAAGTATTATTTTTGGGTTGAAAAATGACGGGTTTTTATGGGGTCACCCCCAAGGGTGAAAAAAACGCTTAAATTTAACCCCCCGGATGTAAAATTTCGCCAAACAATAGAACCACCACAAAAAAGTAGCTTTTTTTAGCGTTTTTTTCCCAAAGCGGTTTTTTTTTACGCCAACAATTTAAAAGATAAAAATTTTAATTTAAAATTTGCTTGTTAAAATTTTTCTACAGGAAAAATGTAAAATATTTTGCCGTTGAAAGTCACGGTTTCTTGGGGTCACCACAGGGGAATAACAAAGGGTTAATTAAAACCCCGGGATGGGTTAAAAATTTCGCCAAAGAATTTAGCAGCCAAAAAGAAGGGGTATTTGTTTTTGCAAAAAAAAAGCTGTTTCTTTAAATGAATGCAAAAGGAATGGGTTTGATCCCCCTTGGAAAATTTAAAGTGCTGGAGCAGATAGGGTTTAAATTTATATGCAAACTGCAGTGTTACGCAAAACTGGTTTTTAGATCCAAAACCAAAATAATCAGAAATAGAACGTTTGGGGAAGGGAGGGGCTCTGAGACAAGCTGAGGGCACCCCACAAAATCGCTGTATAAAAATCAGGTTTTTTCGTAACAATCAGCCCCGGGAGCATCCCTTTCCCGATCAGTACAGTGAGAGCGGTATGAGCTCCCGCGTCGCGCCCGGACTTAATTTAGTGCTGAAATAATTTTTGAGCGATAAAGTTGGCTATGAAAACGATCGATAGCGGCCAACCCTCGATAAGGTTTTTCGATAGTTTGATCATCTCCGATTTACCCTTAAAAATCTATGGGGAGAGCAACCAAAACCAAACATTCCTTTCCCTAAACAGGGCTGGAGAAGCGGGAAAAATTTAAAAGCCCAACGTCAAATGGAACCCCGCTACATCTTAGGGACAAAATTTGGCTATAAAAAACCACAGAAAAAAAAGTCACACACCATTCACTATCCCCGTTTTTTGTACAAGGGATGACCCATAAAAACCTGCACACCCACAAATTAAAAATTTTTCCAGAAGGCAGTTAGAAAAAGAACCCCAAAAAAACTTGAACTGGACATTAAATATCTCTGTCCTAAACCCAAAGCATCCCCCCCAAAACCCTCTTTGACCCCCACTTTTAAAAAAAGGCCGGAAAAAGGGTATTTTTTCAACCAACATTTTTAGTTTCACGGGAATTTGACTATACCTGTCCGGCCAAAAGCATGACCCCAAACCTGATAACCCCCGGATGTAAAAAGTGCCAAAAAAGGGAGTCTTTAAACCCAAACCAAATTTTTTTTTTTTCACTGGACATTGACTATACCTGTCCTGGGGCCAAAAGGCATAACCCCCAAACCGCAAGACCCCCACTTTTAAAAATTTGCCGAAAAAGGATTTTTAAAAACACCTTTTTAAATTTTCACTGGACAAGCCCTATACCTGTCCGGGGCCCCACCAAACCCCGGGCCGGATTTTCCAAGGGGTGGGGAGAGACCCCAAAGCGGCATCCTTCATCTTTTAAACACCCAGGAAAAATGCCCGGGATACACAGCAACGAAAACTGCCCGGGGCCTGAAGAAAGGGGGCGGAAGGGGAATGGAGAATTTCCCAGCCTTTCCCATTACAAATCAATCCCTTTAAAAAGGCGCTTGCCCCCCCCTATGAGTGTGGACCAATTGAGCTTCACTTGGAAAACATTTGGGGGGTTTAACGCTCCTTTACCCCCAAAAGGTTGCCCTTTATCTTGGCCCATTCTTTTTCTCATTTTACTCAACTGCTGGAGGAAAGGGGTCTCTGTACTTTTTCTCTGTCCGGCCTCCATACTTAAAGGTCCTCTGAAAAACCTACATCGGGGCAATTTTTCCTGTACCCCCCTTGTAAAAAATTAAAGGGGAATTTTTTAACAGCAAATTTTGTAAATGCAATTTTTTTTAGACAAAAATTTCTAAAAACACATTTTTAAATCGGAGGGAAAAACCCCCCAAATTTCTTTGTTTCTTTTTTTTAATTATTTTAAAATGGGTTGTTTCAATAAAGGGGAATGATAGCAAAGGAAAAAGATCTTCAAAAACAATCATTTTGCAAAATTTTCCCCTTTAACTTTGCCCCAACCAATTTCCTTTTTCGGGAACAGCACCATCCCCCTTGACCCCCTCTTGACCTTTTAAGAACAAATGTCTTTTAGAAACAACATTTTTTAAATAGGGCCTGAAGAAAGCTGAAATTTTCAAAAGCAAAATGCCCCCCAAAAATTCAAAGCATACCCTTGAGCCATTTTTGGAAAAAATTTGAAAAAACAAATGTCTGTTAGAAACCCCTTTTTTTAGAATGGGACCAGTAGAATACTAAATGTCACGCAAAAGGGCGGGAAAAAAATTTAAAAAACATGACCCAAAAACCACTTTTGAAAATTTGGGTAAAGGGAAAAAATGTCTTTTAAAACAACTTTTTTTTAGAATGGGACCTGTATTTTGGCTGCATTTCAAAGCACATGCCCCCCAAAAAATTATAAAAATGATTTCCCTCAGCCACTTTAAAAAATTGTGAAGGAGAGAACCCCACTTAAAGCCACATTTTTTTCCAAAGACCATAAATTTTTGTTTTATCTCACACAACATAACCCCAAAAAAATTTAAAAAAAAAAAATGACTTCTCACCCACTGTTAAAAATTGTGGGGGAGAAATGCCCTTAAAAACCACATTTCGGGTTCCCCAAAGGGCCCCTGTTTTATGCTTTATCTCACAGCAACATCCCCCAAAAAAATTAAATAAAACCCTTTCCACCACTTTTAAAAAAATTGTGAAGGAAAAACCACTTAGAAGTCACTTTTTCTTTCCCAAAAGGGAAACCATTTTTTAATGCGTATCTCACGCAACATAAACCCCAAAAAATTTAAATATGACTTTTTCACCCACTTTTAAAAAATTGTGAGGCAAAAATCCCCCAAAAACCCAATTGACAATTGAAAAATTCAAAAGATAAAGGAGTAAAAAAAAAATTTTTTGTCATAAAAATTTTTGGGTGTTTTTTAAAGACTCCTCAAAGAAAAAACTAAAAAAATGAACTTTTGGGGGAAATTGAGAATAAAAATTTGGGCAGAAAAATAAACCTTTTTAAAAAAAATTTTTTTTTAAGAGGCCCATTTCGTTTGGAAGGAATGTGAAGTAACCAGCAACAAAAGGGGTGCCCTTTGGGTTTTTGGGGGCCACAACTCATCAGAGACCCAAAGCCTTTTTCATCTTGTTTTGAAAAGAAAAACAAATCCCCCATTATCTGGGGAAACCCGGGATCCGTTTGTCTGTAATGACCCCCTTTCCCCCGGCTGTGCTAAAGGGGCCGCTCAATAGGGGACGCGGGCTGCTGGGCGGGACAACACCTCTATGGTTGCAGCCCCCTCGGGCCATTGGGTCCATTTTGGATCCCCCGAAGTCTTTTGGGGCCCGGAAAAAAATAAAAAAAAACATGGGTTTTGAACGCAGAATCCTTGCACCATATCTTAAGCGGTCTCTGGGTTTTTTTTTTGGCCTGCATTGCATCTTGGGTGAGGTTAAAAAATTCCCCAGATTCACCCATTAGGTTCTTGCCACCTTCCTCCGCTGCCGCAGCTGCCGCCCCGCCCCCAAACTTGCACTCTGCCGCAAATCGCTGGCTTTTGTTCCACCGTGACTTTTGAAAAACCGTGAAGCAAACCAACAATTCCCCATTTTGATCAATCAGCAAGGTCTCCTTTTCCCCTGCATTTTACTCTCATTTGGGTGGGGGAAGGAAAGTGCTGGTTTTTTTGTTTTGTCCCGGGGAACCAGGAGGGGCCCCCCATTCCCTTTTTGTTCATTTTGAGGGCCCTTTAAATGCGAGGATCATGTTGAGGAAAAAAGCACCCAAAGCACCATGTGCTTAAAACCCAACCTTTTTCCCCAAGGGGCAGGACGTCAGTGTCTGGAATTTAACCCCCCTCCCCCTCCCCCGTTTCCCCCTCAGTACACTTCAAACCCCGCCCTGCCTTGCCTCAATGATCCCCCTTTAAGCGAGGCCGCCTTCCCCCTTTCCGACCCGAACCACGCCAAATAAAACCCCCCGATAAAATTGAAAACTGTGGGCCCTTTGGGTTGGTTTTGACGGAGAGAAAGGCTCCGTGCCTTCACTGTGTCCGTCTCCTCCCCGCGCTGTGGGGACCTGATGTTTCAGATTTTCCCAAACGTTTGTTTCCAAACAAGATAAACCCCCATGCTCTTGCTGAAAAAGGGCATCGTCCCACTGACCATTTGGGGGTTTTCCTTCAAAACCGGGATGGGGCAAGCCCTTTCACCTGCCTCCATTTCTGGGTGGCTCAACCCCCCCGGGGCCCCGCACCCCCGTTTGTCACCATTTTGGCCATTTCTTTACTGCGAATGGCATTGCGCTGCCCCCAAACAATCGCGGGAGATGGGAGGGGGAAATTCCAGCGTGTTCCCAAACGTCAACAATGAGACGGTTAAACGGGGGGCCAGCTAAACCTGCAACCCCGCAAGGGGGGACAAACAGGGGGGCGAACGGGGGGAAATGGAACCCCCCCGGACCTCAGCCTTCTCAGCGGGCAGCCAAACCCCGGGGTACCCTCTTTAAAAATTTTCTGGACGAAAAGGGTTCAAACCCTTTTGCCGGTGGGATGTGCTCCACCTTTACCGACCCTTTTAAAAAGGGCCCAGCAGTTTTTTCCGCCCGTTATCGCACACCCCTTCCGGGCACAAGGTTCTTGTCACCCCCAGCGCTGGGCCCCTCGTTGCGGAACCGTCAAAAAGTCCCTAAACCTTTGTGGGGGACGGTCTCCAAGGCAAAAAATTTTAAACCAGGGCCGGGTGTCTCTGGCACTGATGCCCCCAAAGGTTTTTGGGGGAAAGACCCCCTGAAACCCACCCTCCGGTTTTTGAAAAAAGCTTTCCGCCGACCTGAGACCCCACCTTAAACCCCAGAGACATCCACCCGCTCACCCAGTGAGCGGGCCCACAGAGATATAGGGGCCTTGGCCGTGCGTACTAGCCCATGGCCCGGTGGTCAAGGGACTTTTCCGAAACAGATGCAAAAAAGCGTTTAAAATTTTTAGATGACCCGGGGCCGGGCCGGGCGGGAAAGGGCTTTTCTGGCAACCCGAAATCCCTTTCTCGCTTTGGTTTTGGGGGCGGGGCGGGGGCCATACGGGCGAATCCATCTGTGTCCCCCAAAACGGAAAGGCAACTTTTCCCAAGGGCCAAAAGCCGGGCAACCGACTTTTAAAGGTTTTTTGGTTTTGGGGAGGGTTTTGGGGTTTAAAAGTTTTTTCCTTCGTTTCCCAAAAACCCGGAAACAAAAGGGGCGGGCTGCTAAACTGGCCACTGAAACGTGCATTTTCAAAACGGGGGAAGGAAAAGGGGGTTGGATGGTCTCTGGGGTTCGGGTTTTACTTCGGGCAAAGGGGGAGGCTGAAGGGGAGGTGACCCCTGATCATGACCCTGAAAGACATTGGCAGCTGAGACGTTTGGGTGGTGGGGGAGGAGGGGGAGGCGGAGACGAGGTTTTGACAGGGTTGAGGCCCCGGGGTCGGTTTTGGGCCTTTTTTTGGGCCCAAATGTTCCCTCCATTTCAACCATGCAAATTCCCCTCCTTTACAAAAACCTTTTGGTGGGGTTTAACCCCTTAGGTTCTTGCCTCTACTTATGCGTTTACGGGAAAGGCGGGATATGACATCCTGGGGGAAAACAGAGGGTTTCCCCAAAAACCCAGGTTTTAGAGGGCCTGGACCTTTTTTAGGCGATAACGGGAGCCCGGGGTTTTTTGCTGACCGTGGCTTTGGGGGAATCATAACAGCGGGCATCTGCGACCGCCCCTCCCTTTTTTGTGGCGGGAAAACCCTATTGGGCACAACCCCATAAACTTTCTCTCGCCCTGAGAAGCCTCGCCCAACAAAAACCCGCGGAAAAAACCACATGGAAAAAGCAATGCGTCACTCATCACATCATCATCAACACAGGGGACTTGGCGCCTGACTTTCTGCATCCAGAAAACTGCGGGGTTCAAGCAAGGGGACTAAAGGGGTTTTCCCCAACCCCCCGGGAAATTTTTGCCCCATTTACCGGGTTTTCCTTTACCCCTCTGATGGCATCATAACGGGCGTCAGAGCAAACTAAAAACATCCCCTTTCTTTTAACATGCCCTTTTGACCCCAACCGCTTTTTTCATCAAAAAGGTCTTTTAGACAAGGGTTAACCACAGTGTGGTACCAAGTTTACATTTGGGCTGCTTTATGGGTTTGGGCGGGTGCTATGATCTGATGACGACATTGTGGGGCCCTGACTGGGAGGACGAGGGTAAGACAGCCCAGATGCAGGGTTTCCCTTTAAACCCCTGAAGGGGCAGATTGGGGACGATTTCTTAACTTTTGATTCACAGGGCCCCCACCCCCCGAAAGAAAAGGCCTACGTCCGCAACTGACGATCCGCTGGCATGCTGTTTTTTTGCCAGCACTGGAAGGAGCACCTTCTCTCGTACCCTAAACCCCCCGTGCTTTCCCCCCTCTTTGCTCGCTTACCACCCCCCATTTCCTCCATGTTCAAAATATAAAAATTTGAGAAAGGAAAGGAATAGTTTTTTGGAAAATCTCTTTAAAAAAAGACGGAAATCACAGCTATTCTTTAAATCCCTCTAATCAAAACAAAATTGCTGGATTCAAAATTTTAAATGAAGGGTCTATCAACAAAACTGGACTCTGCAAAAGGCAAAAAAAACCTATTGTTATTTTTTTTTAAAATACACTATTTTTTGCAAACCCTTTTAATTCACCTTGGTGACTATAAAATTTTCTGTTTTAAGTTTACGTGGAAAACTGGGGTCAATGAACAAAGCTGGGGGCCCAAATCCCAAAAAAACGTATCTGTTATGTTTTCCCTATAATACACGGTATTTTTTGCACCTTTCAAAAAACCTGTGGGGACTATAAATTTTTGTTTAAGATTTACGTGGAAAGCTGCGTCAAAAACAAAAGCGGGGGCCAAATCAAAAAAACACTTTTTTGTTTTTCCCCAAAATTCAAAATATTTTTTTTCAAACCCTTTCCCAAACACCTGTGGGAAATATAGAATTGCTGTTTTTAAGAAAATTTTGTGGATCCCGCGTCAATGAACAAAGCTGGGGGCGCAAAAGTCCCAAAAAAAATTTTTCTTTTTTATTTTTTTTCCGGTATTAAACCCTTTTATTTTTTTTTTTTTTTTTTTTTTTCCCCCCCTTTCCCAAATTTACCTTGGTGACTAAAAAAAAATTTCGTTTTTAAAATTTAAATTAAACTGCTCAATGAACAAAGCGGGGTTTAAAAAAATCAAAAAAACACTTTTCTGTTATTTTTTCGAAAAAAACAAAGTTAATTTTTTTCACCTTTCAATCCCCTGGTGACTAAGAATTGCTGATTTTTTGATTTTCGTGAAAAACTGCGTCAATGAACATGCGGGCGCAAAAGCAAAAAAAACTACTGTTATGTTTTCGTATAATCCAAATATTTTTTTTCAAACTTTTAATTCACATGTGGGGACAAAAGGAAAATTTCTGTTTTAAATTTACCCCTGGATGCTGCGTCAATTTAACAAACTGGGGGCCAAAATCAAAAAACACGAAACTGTTATTTTTCGTATAATACAACGGGAATTTTTTTCCCTTTCAATTCACCTTGGGGAAAAATAGAATTGCTGTTTTTTTAAAATTTACGTGGAACGTGTCAATGAACAAAACTGGGGGGCAAAAGTCAAAAAAAACTATCTGTTTTTGTTTTCAATAAAACAAAGGGATTTTTTTTTTCACCTTTTTTTCCCAAATTTTCCCCGTGGGGACTATAAATTTTCTGTTTTAAAAAATTTACGGTGCTCTCAATTTAACAAACTGGGGGCCCCAAAAGTCAAAAAAAAAAAAATCTTTTTTGTTTCCGAAAAATACCGGGATTTTTTTTCACCCCTTTTAATTCCCTGTGGTACTATAGAATTTTCGTTTTAAATTTTCGTGGAAGCTCGGCCCAAGAACCCAAAAAGGGGGGCCAAAAGTCAAAAACCAGTATCTGTTATGTTTTTTGAAAATACCCGGGATTTTTTCACCTTTCAATTTCCCTTTGGGGGTAAGAATTTTCTGTTTTTTAAATTTTTCCCTGGTCTGCGTCAAAAGAAAAAACTGGGGGCGCAAAAAACAAAAAACAAAGTAACTTTTTTTTCCGAAAATAAACTTTTTTTTTCACCTTTCAAATTTACCTGTGTTACTAAGAATTCGATTTAAATTTAAAGTGGATGCGCGTCAATGCCCCAAAACTGGGTGCGCAAAAAAATAAAAAAAACATCTGTTATTTTTCGAAAAATACACTATTTTTTTCACCCCTTTTTAAATTTAAACCGTGGGGACCAAAAAAATTTCTTTTTTTAAATTTTCTGGAAAGCTGCTCAATGAAAAGCGGGGGTTGGGAAAATCAAAAACACGTATCGTTTAAATTTTTTGTAAAAAAACACGGTATTTTGGCAACAAAAAAAACCCGTCTGAATACAAGGAAATTTCTGATTGGGAATTTAACTGCAAAAGGGGGATATAACAACCAGGGGGAATGGTAAAAAAATTAAAAAGAAAACCTAACTGAAATGTATACTGATAATAAAAGGAGTTTTTGCAACCCAACAATGAGACCAAAATTTTCTAGAAAATGTTTTATCCAATATAAAATTTTAACTGCCAATAAACCCCCCCAAATATTTCAATAAACAAAAAAAGTTAATAATAAAGATATTCAGGGCAAAAGTCTACACTAATCTTGGGGAACTTTTTCCCGTGTCTTTATAGATAAACTTGTCTGTGTTCGCCCCGCGCCCCCCCCCCCCCTCCCCCCCCCCGCCGGGGGATTACAGCAAAGAAGGGTGCTTTAAAATTCTCTAGCTAACTACATAAAACTTCAAAACTCCTAATCAACTAAACTGGAAAATCACAGCTAATTTTAGAGGTTTTTCCGGTGCAGAAATGACTAATTTTTTCTGAGCTTTTTGGGCCCCAAACAAACGCATCCTAAACCCCATGAACCCCGAAAACACTAAGGGTGAACAAAAGGGCTGTTCTAAAGTTAAAAAAAGAGGTCATGTGATTTTTTCCACCAATCGCAACCTTTCACAACCCATCATGACCGGGACACCATCTCAAACCCCCGCCTATTCTGGAATTTTGATTTTTGGGCCCTCAAAAAGACAGGAAGCCCCCGAAAAAAGGGGCGACTTTAAAAAATATGCCCAGATTTTAAAAACCCTTTAAATTTTCGCATTTATCTGAAAAAAAGATCACCATAAAAACCGCCGAAAATTTAACCCTTTTCCCAAAAAAATCGCTCCCAACCCCACGTGCCTCCCTAGAATCCCCCCCGGGCCCCAAATTTGGGTTTATCTCGCACGGCATTTCAGGGTATGCCCTTCTTTTCCCCCAATGCTTTGCCCCATGTAAAACGCCATGTTCTCGCAGCCCCTTTTATTTATCCAAAAAAACACACTTCGTTCCCCCAATTTCCCCCCAAATTCGCTTCGTTTTAGAAAACCCAAGTTTTTTTTAAATTCTAAACGAATTCCACTTTTTAAAAACAATTTTGCCCTTTTTACTTTTATCTTTACAAACCCACTGCATCCGGGATATAAAACTACTTTAAAATTTGGCAAAATAAGTCATAAAGGAAAAACTGGTAATCAAAATTCTCATTCTTCCCAAAATTTTACTTTCTGGCTATCACCTTCTTGGGTTTCCCTTTCGGACAAACAAAGAGAAGGAAACATAAAGAGTGGAAACATCCCCCTTTTTAGAGGCAGGTAAATTTTAAAAAGAACTACTGTTTCAGTCTTTGGGTTTGTTTTTCCTCTTTGGGCGACATTAAAAAAGCTCGCCATTCCCAAACGCAAGTTTTCGAGCGCTCGAACGTAAAGCAAAATTTAAGTAAGCCCCGGGGGCCCCTCCCCCCCCCTACCTGCGGTGAAAAAGTCCAAATGCACCCCGCCATGGTGAGGCGCATGCGGGGCTTAGACGCAGAAGGACGTGCCAAAAATTAAAAAGAAACGAACAGGCGAAAACAGCGAAAATCATTGAACATTTATGGAAAGCAAAAAGATTTTCCCTTTTAAAAAGAATAATGAAAAAAAGTGAAAAATCAAAGCTTCCAAAAAGCGAAGAAATGTAGTAAAAAAGTGGATAATTTAAAATAAAAAGGGGGAAAATATATAAATCTAAAGAAAAAAATTCAGCTCCTAGGAAAGGAGTATGAACCAAAAAACTTTTTATTTCGTGTAAAAAATTATCCAAAAAATCAAACCTTTAAAAAGAAATCATAAATAAAACACTTTCAAAAATCAAGAACAGCGCTTTTTCCGGAATTTTGGGTATTGAAAATTGCCGGAAATACAGTAATTCAAATTTTGTAAAACACTTCTCATGGTCTGATAATCCCCAATCAAAGGACGACATGACCCCTTATCCTATGGAGAATAATGACCAAACAAATGCAAAGGGGGGACTTTGTTTGGTTGAACAGCGGGATTGGGTATCCCCCCAATCAGACGCGAGTACATTGTCCCCTTGTAGTCTTGGGGCAATCGGGGGACTGGAATCTCACGCCGTGACATGGAGTATTAGTAAATAATTTGTTTTTTATTAAGTGTAAAAAATTTTCTGAAAAGAGCAAAACCTTCTATAAACAACAAAATAACATCCAAACAAAGTGTTTTTCGCCGTCACCCGGTCACTAGAATTGTGATATTTGAAAAAGCCGGGAAATCACTAATTCAAATTCTGTAAGGGTTTCATTGGCGGGATAAAACCCCCAAAAAAAATAGGAGCGACAGGACCCCTTTAAACCTAAGAAGTATTGCCGATAAAAAAAAAGGGGGAAAGTTCAAAATACATAAAAAAGGGAAAAAGAATATTGGGTTGAACTAGCGGGGGCTTGGCTACCGGGGCCAATCAAGTGCGGCTCTTTGTCCCATTGTAGTCAAGGGAAAAATTGGGGCAATGAAATCTCGGCTCTCAACCCGTGCGCAGGGAATAGTTTAAAAAAACATTTTTTTAATGAAAAACATTATCAAAAAAGACTAAAATTCATAAACATACACACTCAAATCCCTAACAAGCGTTTGTCGCCGTCACCGGCCTACATCAGAATTGCGATTAGGGCTTGCCGGGGAAATCGAATTCAAATTCGAAGTCTTCTCATTGGTCGCAAAAACCAAACCCCAATCAGAAAGACACATGACCCATTAAAACCTTGGAAATATTACCAAAAAAAATAAAAGGCGGTATTTTTAAAATACTAAAATGAAAAAGAGCTGATTGGTTGAGCCGGCGGCGATATGAACCCACCAAAACATTTTTGTGCATCTATTTGGTGGAGCAAAAAGGGCCGAAAAAAGGGGCGCCCTAAAATTTATTACTGTCTGGGGGAAAAATATCTAGTATGTTGGTTTGGGGGGAAGGGGGGCCGCCTGTTTACCCAATCACGGGTGAGCACTTTTCCAAAGTTCTGGGGGGAAAAGAAATGCAGGCGACTTTTTGATATTGGCAAGTTAAAAGGGCCCGGGGTTTTTTTGGGCCAATGGGAAGCGACGCGTCTTATGGTTTTTCTAATCAATTGTAATAAAATGTACAGCAGAAAATCAAAATGAAAAAAAAATCACAATTTACGATCTGATATAAAAAAAACGATAATATGCGGGTAAAGAAAAAAAAAAATTTAAAATTCAAAAAAATTAAAATTTTTGTTTATTTTTTTTACCCCATCCCTTTTGTTCTTTGGCTAACGAAAAAAAAAAAAAATAAAAAATTAAAATTTTTTGAATAAATATTTTTTTTTCGGTTAAACCCCCCTATTATTTTTTAAATTTTTTTTTTAGCGATCGGTACAATTTCGTGAGTTTAAAATTTTTTATTTCTGCTATGTACAGTTTTATTACAGATTGCCCCATTAGAAAACCCATAAGAGCCGCTGGGCCTCTCCCATTGGCCCAAAAAAACCCCGTAGCCTTTTTTTAACGACCCCAATCACAAACAGAGCTCACTCGGAAATTTCTCCCCCATAGAATCTATGAGAAAAGTAGTCCCCCGCTAAATTGGCTTAAGCGGGACGACCCCCTTTTCCCCCCCAAAACCCAATCCAGTACTAGAATATTTCCCATAGAAAAGAAATAAATTTTTTTAGGGCGCCTTCTATCGGGGCCCTTCTTCCCCCCCCTCAAAATAAAAACGCACTACATATGATTTGGGGGAAATTTCTTATTGCTCCCGGGTTTTAAACCCCAATCAGCTTTTTCTGCCTTTTTTACTGTATTTTAAACTGCCCCCTCCTTTTAATTTCATTGGTCAATACAAAACCCCAATGGGGTTATTAAGGGGTTTACTGCCCGCTCCTATTCTGTTTGGTTTGGGTTTTTCGGGCCCCCAATGAGAAGAGCTTACAAAATTTTAAAAATTACGTTTTTTCCCCGGCCAAATTAAAATTTACCCAAAATTCCCGGGATGTAGCGCCGGCCCCTCGGCGACAAACCGTTTTTTGGGTTTTTTGATTGATTTATGTTTTTGAAGGTTCAGCTTTTTTTTCAGATTTTTTTTTAAAACCAAATACAAAAGTTTTTTTAATTTTTCTCCTTCCCCAAAAAGGCTCTGTACAGCCGAGATTTCATTTGCCCCGATTCTTTTTTGATTCCAATGGGAACAAAGTAGTTTCCGAAACTTTTGTTTGGCCGGGATAGCCAAGCCCCCGCTAGCTCCCCCAAATAAACCCTCTTTTCTCCCTTTTTTTTACTGTATTTTTGAATTTGTCCCCCTTGTCTTTTTAACGTCAATACTTCTTCATAGGTTTTTAATGGGTCCTTTCGCCCCTTTTTCCTTTTTTGGCAGGTTTATGCCGACCAATGAGAACACTTACGGAATTTGAATTAGTGTTTTTTCCCCGGCATTTTCTAATACCCCAAATCCTGATGTAACCCCTTTGCGGTGAAAAAGCTGTTTTATGGTTTTATTTCTGTTAAGGTTTATAAAGGTTTTAAAGCTCTTTTTACAGAGGTTTTTTTTAAACATTTTAATAAAAACAAATTTTTTTAAAAAAACCCTCCATACCCTCCAACGGCGTTTGAATTTCAGTGCCCCATCTGTCCATAGATTTTTTTTCCCCAATAGGCAAATTTGCTTGCGCTTTGATTGGCCGGATACCCAAAACCCCCTGCAAAGTTAAACCAAATCGCTCTTTTTTTTTGCATTTTTTACAAATTTTTTGGGAACTGTCCCCCCCCTTTGCTTTTGTTTGGTCAATACTTTCCTTTGGGTTTAAAATTGGGTTCACTGTCGTCCTTTTCGGGTTTTGGCCCTGGTTTTTCTGCCCCCCCCTTTGGGGAAGCGTTTTTACGAATTGAATTACTGTTTTTCCGGCAATTTCCAAGACCCTAATTCCTGTTTTGAAAGGGGCCTTTTCTTGTTTTTTTGGAAAGTGTTTTTATTTGGTTTTTTTTAGAAGGTTTGAGCTCTTTTTTGATTTAAAGTTTTGCACCAAATAAAAACCCCTTTTTGGGAAACATGCTCCATGCCTCACGGAGGAAAGCCATATGGATTCTTTTGGATCTTCTATTTGTTTTCCCCTAAAGTTTCGTTTTTCGCTTTTTACTTCGCCTCCTCCGGGTTATTTAGACCAACTTCAACTAAAAGGGCTGCCTGTCGGAGGTGGCCCAGTTTCGGAAAATGCGCCCCCACCCTTTTCCGAAACCCTTATCATGCAAAGCCCCGGAGTTTTTACTGTGTCGCGTCCCCCCCCAAACGCCCAAAACTGCACGCCCCCCTTAAATTTAGGCCCCATCCGAAAATGGCGAAGGCTGCGCCTAAAATCGTACCCCCGTTTTCCCACAGGGGGGGGTTTGGATCAGTGGGCGCCGTTTTTTGCCAGAAAACGGGGCGCAAATTTCCCCACCTACAGTGCCCCTTTTTTTCTAAAGGTAACGTATTTTACAGCACATGAAAGCCTTTTTGTGTCTAATATATGTTTTCAAAAATTTTGGTTTTGCCAAATTTAGGTAACAAAATTTGGGGGAGTTTTAAGGCGTATTCACAAACAAAGATAGGCAGAGGAGTGATATAATTCTTGCTTCTGCAAAGAAAGTCCGAAAAGGATATTCACAGTGGTATGTAGCAGATATTGGGGAATCAATGCTCTTCATAATCTACAGTTAAGAACTGGGTTTGCAAAATTTAAAATGGGCATTAGCCCATGATGGGGAAACATCCAGGTGCCCGGAGCAGGGGCCATCGAAATTTTGGGGCCCATAAGCTGGAGCATCTGGGCCCCCCCTTGTTGCTCCCCCCCACCCTTCGCCCCCCCCCCAGTCCCCCCATACTCTCCCCCCCCAGCTAAACCCACTCCCCCCATCCCGGCCGACCCCCGCCCCCACTGCCCCCCAAACCGACTCCCCCAGATAAGAAAAAATTGTTTGGGGGGGTCACAAAAAAAAAAATGCAATTGCCACATTTTTTTTGGATTTAGTTCTTCGGTTTTTTAAAAACATACTTTTTGTATTTTGGGGGTAAAATACATTAAAGGACAGAATTCCCCACTGTAACCCTATAATTTCTGCCCAAAAAATATGCAGCCCAAATTTTGCCAAACAACAATATACAAAGCCAAAAAATACGACAAAGCAAACCATTACTGCTAACACTACCATAATATTCAAACCCAAATCAGCATAAAAGACCTATCCCCAAATAAAATACCACCTTTAAAATGCTCTCATCACTAAATTAAACCATAACACCAAGACCAATACTTCCTCATACATGACCCTATGTCGTAGATACCAGGTAAACCCCTGTTTTTGCAAAAGTTTTTCTTAAATTTGAGTTCAAGGTGATTTTTTGAGGTTTTTCACTTTCTTTTTCTTTTCTATTTTGGGCCCCGACCTCCCCCTGTCCCCGCTATTTACAAAATAAACCCTTAGAATCCCCACTTTTTTTTTAAATCATTTCTAATGGTGCCCCCCTCATGTCAAACTCCCCCTCCCTAGTGCCCCCCAAAAATGGTATTAATTACCCCCCCGGGGAACTAGCCCCCCGTAGGTGGCAGATAGATTAGGAGCCCCTGGTCAATAAGTAGGTACATTGGGGGGGTAATGGTATCTAGGATCTTTTGTGGGGACTCATAATCGGGGCCCCGTGACAGCTAGGTTTGTTGGGGTCCCCTTTTGGTAGCTTGGGGTCCCCCGGGCGGTAGCTAGGTAGCTTGGGGTCCAACAGGTGGTAGCTAGGTAAACTGGGGCCCCCGCTGCTTAGGGCCCCATGTAGATAGCCCCCTCTGTAGTTTATGGCCTGTGTAGGTAGTTTAGGGCCCATGTAGGTAGTTTATGGCCCCCTGCAGGTAGCTTAGGGCCCTGGGCAGGTAGTCCCCTCTGTAGCTTAGGGCCCATGTAGCTAGCTTTGGGGGCCCCGCAGTGCTCCCTCTGTTTTTAGGGGGCCGTAGGTAGTCAGGGTCCAGTGTTGTCAAGGCCCTCTTAGTTAGGGGTCCTTTTTGTTTTGGTCCCTTCTGTAGTATAGGGTCCCCTGTAGGATAGGGACCCCCCCCGTAGGATGGGGCCGCCGCGGTAGAATAGGGCCCCCCCTGTAAGATAGGGCCCCCACTGTAAGATAGTGCCCCCTCTGTAAGACAGGGCCCCCACTGTAAGACAGGGCCCCCTCTGTAGGATAGGACCCCCTCTGTAGGATAGATCCCCCACTGTAGGATAGATCCCCTTCTGTAGGATGGACCCCAGTAAAATAAGCCCCCCTCGTAGGTAGGACCCCCAGTTAAGTACTTACCTTTCCTGCTCCCCATGTCTCCCTCCGTCCCGGCCCCAAGTGTGCTTTTGCTTGGGGCCAGGACAGGAAGCTTGGGGGCATCTTTTTGATGTCACTACATGCACCCGCCCGCACAGCATGCACGCTTCCCCGCCCCACCGTTAAATTTTAAAGTATGCGCCTCGCAGGACGTCATACAAATTTAAAATCGCCCCTGTGAAGCAAAACCGGACGGTCCCCGTAGAGCAGTACTGGTTGTACTGCCCTAACGGAAGCCCTGACCAAGATTGGTTGCTGTTCCGGGTTGTCGTTGCTCACCATCCTCTATGGTGAATTGGTGAATTTTTAGCTAAAGGGTAGCAGACATCATGGGGATTTCTTGTGAACAGGTTTGTGTCATTATCCATGAACATTTGAACATGAAGAAGCTATCTGCAAAGTAGGACCCCAATTTTTTTACAACAGATCAGAATAGCATGCGAGTGAAAACATCCTGGTCCATTTGTCAGCGTTTCCAGATTGATAAGAACTTCCAGGATCGAATGGTAACTATGGATGAGGCCTGGATTTATTTGTATGACCCTGTAACCAAGGAGCAGTTAAAAGAGTGGAGGCACAATGGAGGTTCTCCTTGTCCAAAGAAGTTCAGGGTGCAAAAATCAGCCACTAAGGTGATGGCGTCTGTGTTCTGGGATAAGGAGGACGTGCTGCTAGTGGACTGCCTTCAAAATGGTTCCACCATAAATGCAAGGTATTACCTCGAACTTTTGGACCATTTGAAGGCAGCTCTGAAGGCCAAAAGGTGTCGCAAGCTGTCCAAAGGAATCTTGTTCCTGCAAGACAACGCCTCCGCTCACTCTGCACAAGCGACCACGGTAAAACTGGTGGAGCTAGGCTTTCAGCTGGTTGACCTCCTGCCTTCTTCATTAGATCTAGCTCCCTCCGACTATCATCTGTTTCCAAACCTGAAGAAACACCACAAGCATACCAAATTTCACACCATTTTTGATGCCATGGCTGCTACGGATGACTGGTTTGAGGCACAACTGAAATCCTTCTTTTTGCAAGGCATACAGAACTTTGAATACCGATATAAGAAGTGTGTTGACATCAGTGGAGAGTATGTGGAATAAATGTAAAGTTTCATCTTCCAATCGTTTCTTTCTGGGAAAAGCCAAGGGCTTATCAGCAGCCCCTCATATATAACCTACAACTAGGACTGAGGTTAATTAAAAGAAGAAGAAGAGATTAAAATACTGCCTTCTATATTTTTACATAGTACAGACTTAACTGCTCTGCTCTTAAGAACTGGCCCTAAGAAAACTATTACATGAGAACTGTATAATGTACTCTGTACTTAGAAAGGATACATTGGTGTGCAGAAGAATCACAATGTGCATATTCAAAGTAATTCACATGATGTTAGGAGGAGTAAATGGTTGACTCCTTGATTAGATGTAGTCCAAAAAGACTGAAGATGGATTTAGGGGAACCGATGGGAGCAATCCATCACCTAATAACCACTGCAGTAAATGTATCAATTAAAACTATATCTGTCTCGTTAGGATGTATATCCAAATATAGATTGTGGTGAAGCGGTGTGCCATTGTCTTTTTTTCCTGGTCTCAGCTACTTGCCATGGGAAAGAGATTAATACCACATAATTTTCTTTGAATATTGTGAAGGAACTAAAGGAGCAATATTATTATAGGGGGTAGAGGGTATAGAAAATACCAGACCACTATATTGTGGCACAAAAGATACAAGTATTTATTAAAATAGACATGTTATGTGTTCTATCTGTGACTATTATTATTATTATTATTATTTATTTTAAAGCGCCATTGATTCCAGGGCGCTGTACATTCGAGGGGTTTACATACATTACATAAGTCAAACGAGTACAGTGATAAGGGATAATGACAATTGGCACGACAGAGGGAGAGAGGACCCTACCCGCGAGGGCTTACAAGCTACAAGTAGGGGGAAAGAGACAGGAGGTGAGGGGCAGACATGTCTGTGGAGGAAGTAGTGACAAGTTTAGTGAATGTTATAGGCAAGCCTGAAGAAATAGGTTTTCAGGTTGCTTTTGAAGCTGGTGAAAGTGGAGGAGAGTCTGATGTGTTGGGGCAGTGAGTTCCAGAGTGTGGGTGAAGCACAGGAGAAGTCTTGGAGACGGTTGTGTGAGGAGCTGATAAGGGGAGAGCAGAGGAGAAGGCCCTGTGAGGAGCGGAGAGTGCGTGAGGGGAGATATTTGGAAATTAGGGCAGATATGTATGGAGGGGAGAGGTCATGGAGAGCCTTGTAGGTCATGGTTAGTAGCTTGAATTGAATTTGCTGGGCAATGGGAAGCCAGTGAAGGGATTGGCAGAGGGGAGAGGCAGAGGAGTAGCGAGGAGAGAGGTGGATAAGACGGGCAGCAGAGTTAAGGATGGATTGGAGGGGAGCGAGGGTGCTAGCTGGGAGGCCACTGAGAAGGATGTTGCAGTAGTCTAGGCGGGAGATGACAAGGGAAGAAAGTCCAAAAGATCAGCACCGGGCCAGTGAAAAAGAAGGAACTTTATTCAAAAAACTGCCGGTACAAAATGGCATAAAAGCAACAACAGCATGCAAAGGCAGGCATGAATCAGAGAGACATGGTGAGCACACACGCTGACATGTTTCGGGCGTAGCACAGCCCTTAGTCGTAGCACAGTGCAATTAGAACATCAGCCTTAAATAGTGTCTAAAATCAACAAGAATTACTAAAAGTGAGTGCACCTGGAAAGGGTTACTCTTACCTGAAACCAGAGCGTCCGCGCCATGTGAGACCAGAGGACAGGAAATGTCATAACATCGCAAACGGAAGCAGTAAAGGTGGAAAGCAAATGCGTTCCACCCGGCCCGGAAATCCAGACCGAAACAGAGATACCTAACGGCATCCAGGCATGGATGCTGAAAACCGGAAGCGGAAGTGACGAAAGTGGACCGCAAAATGCGTCTCACCAGCTAGGGTGGAACGCAGATGCGGTCCACTGGTCCACATGGAATGCGCACGCGCCGGAATGAGGAAAAGAAGACACAATAAAAACAAAAATATAAACACAACCATGGGCTGAAATAAATGAATAGGTGGTAATAGATGAAAAATGTAAGCATATACAGTTATAATTAAATAATGTATAATAGCTAATAGGCACAATTAAATGCCAAAACTGTACACTCACTGGCCACTTTATTAGGTACACCATGCTAGTAACGGGTTGGACCCCTTTTGCCTTCAGAACTGCCTCAATTCTTCGTGGCATAGATTCAACAAGGTGTTGCAACGATGCTCAATTGGTACCAAGGGGCCCAAAGAGTGCCAAGAAAATATTCCCCACACCATGACACCACCACCACCAGGCCTGAACCGTTGATACAAGGCAGGATGGATCCATGCTTTTATGTTGTTGACGCCAAATTCTGACCCTACCTATCGATGTCGCAGCAGAAATCGAGACTCATCAGACCAGGCAACGTTTTCCAATCTTCTACTGTCCAATTTCGATGAGCTTGGGCAAATTGGAGCCTCAGTTTCCTGTTCTTGCATGAAAGGAGTGGCACCCGGTGTGGTCTTCTGCTGCTGTAGCCCATCTGCCTCAAAGTTCGCCGTACTGTGCGTTCAGAGATGCTCTTCTGCCTACCTTGGTTGTAACGGGTGGCTATTTGAGTCACTGTTGCCTTTTCTATCAGCTCGAACCAGTCTGCCCATTCTCCTTTGACCTCTGGCATCAACAAGGCATTTCCGCCCACAGGACTGCCGCTCACTGGATGTTTTTTCTTTTTCGGACCATTCTCTGTAAACCCTAGAGATGGTTGTGCGTGGAAAATCCCAGGAGATCAGCAGTTTCTGAAATACTCAGACCAGCCCTTCTGGCACCAACAACCATGCCATGTTCAAAGGCACTCAAATCACCTTTCTTCCCCATACTGATGCTCGGTTTGAACTGCAGGAGATTGTCTTGACCATGTCTACATGCCTAAATGCACTGAGTTGCCGCCATGTGATTGACTGATTAGAAATTAAGTGTTAACGAGCAGTTGGACAGGTGTACCTAATAAAGTGGCCGGTGAGTGTATATGTTATGAAAAGACGTTACGATAAATCACTAAATCTTGTCTGGAATACATTGGACAAAACGTATGAAACACCCCTATCTAAATCTACGAGGACAAACCTAGATGTGGAACATAATTTCCCTACGTGAGTTTAAACCAATGGGGAAGAAAAGTATCTAAAAGGAGCATCCAGTATGCTTCCCTGTCACATGTAAAATATATTCTACATTGCCACCTCTTCTTGGCCTAAGAATTCTCTCGATGCCAATAAGTTTGCAGTCCCCTTAATTTGCTCCATGACAGTCGATAAAAATGCTGCGAAGCACTAGATTTGGCTCTAATGGGACATGATTAAAAATATACAGATGTTTTAAAAACCGACCTTAAGTTTACCGTGTGGTATTCCCACATAAGAAAATTACATATAGAACATCTGATGATATAAAACGACATGGGTGGTGTTGCAGTTTATATAATTGCGAATGGGAAAAGATTTAGAACCATCTGCATTAGAAAACTCCTTAGTAGGAGTGACAAACCCACATGTTTTACAGGGAAAGTACCCACATCTGGCAAAGCCTTTGTGGCGTAACCACATAGAGGAAGAATTTTTTATAGCGCTTACGCTGGGAGAAAGGAGATTACCCAGCGTAGTACTTTTTCTAGACACAATGTTGCACCCATTCTGCAAAATTTGACTAAGAGCCTCATCCATCTTAAGTAACAGAAGATGTTTAGAAACAATGGGCGACATGTATGAACGGGCTTTCCGCCTGTTTTCTGGCGTACACTGCGCCTCCCAGCCCGAATCCCGCTGTCGGACGCAGCGTTCGCCACTTTCGGCTGCGGTCCGCATGAGGGGCGGGCAGAGGCGGGCAGTGGGCGCGGTGGGGCGCGGTGTAGGCGTACCGGGGCGGGACGCGGCGCGCTCGTATAGTCCGAGGCATGTACCATCGCGGCTCACCAAATCGCGGTGCTCGGCAGCTCCGACAAGCAGACCAGGTTTTTTTGGTCTAAATCCTCCGGCAGAGGCGAAGTGAAGCAGGATCCCAAAATGCGAGGAAGCGGATCGAAAAATCGCGACCAGAAGTCTCGGCGCTCCGCTCCGACAAGCAGACTTGGTCGAAATGCTCCGGCGTAGGCGAAGTGAAGCAAGAACGGAACATGCGAGGAAGCAGATCGATGATCGCGACAGAAGTCTCGGCGCTCCGCTCCGACAAGCAGACTTGGTCGAAATGCTCCGGCGGAGGCGAAGTGAAGCAAGAACGGAACATGCGAGGGAAGCAGATCGAAGATCGCGACAGAAATCTGGGCGCTCCCCTCCGTGCAGCAGGAGTTTTGAATAGGAAAAAATCGCCTTTAAAAGGGCGGAAAACAGTGTCAGAAGAGAGCTGCACTTTAAAAAAAATACACATAAAAAAAAAAAAATCACTTTTCCAAACTCTAGAAACGGCGAAATTTTCAACAAATTTTGATATTGCCAATTTCCCGGGGGAAAAAACAAAATTTTAAAAATCTGAAACCTATTTCATTGGTCAAAAAAAAAAAAAAAACAAAAAAAAAAAAAAAAAAAAAAAAACCCGCCCAAAAAAAAAAGGGGAGCGACAGTGAACCTTAAAAAAGCTATGAAAAAGAATTGACCAATAAAATTTCCCAGGGGGGAAAATTTTCAAAATACAGAAAAAAATGCGGGAAAAGGGGCTAAATTGGTGAGCTAGGGGGCCGGTATTTAAACCCAATCAAATGGGAGGACAAAGCCCCATTTTTTAGCCTAGGAAAGTTTTAACCAATCAGAACCCGGGCGGGAAAAATTCAAAATACGTAAAAGGAAAAAAAAGAGCTTATGGCTGGCTAAGCGGGGGTTTGGTTTTTCCCAGCCAATCGAGCCGAGTTTCTTTCCCATTTTTTAATCAAAGGAGGGGTAGCACTCAATCCGGCGCTCAGCGCCGCACGGCATGAATTTTTAATAAAAACAAATTTTTTTTATACGGGGTAAAACATTCTAGAAAACCCCAAGGCATTTTTTTAAAAAATAAAGCATTTAAAAACCCGAACACCGCTTTTCCCGTCCCCCGAGACCCCGCCGCTACAAAGGGAATGCCATAGAGGAATTGCCGGGAAATAAATTTTTAAAATTTGTAAAGCTATTCCTTTGGGGTAGGCATAACCGCCAATCGAATAGGGCGAAAAAAGTCCCATTGATCCTTTGGAAGAAAATTTTGGAAAAAAGAATGGGAAAGGACAGGGGGCCCTTTCTTTCCTAGGGGGAAAAAAGGGCCCAAAAAAAATTTTCAAAAGGTGGGACAGTTAAAATTTAAATTTAAAAAAGGCAAAAACGAGCTGTTTGGGTTGAAGCAAAGGGGGGCCGCCCAAGCTTGGGCCAGTCAAGGCGGTGCTTTCCCCCTAGAGTTCTATGGGGAATCGTTTTTTTAAAAGAGGGGGGTTTTTTGGCCCAAAAGGGGAGCGAGCGACCCCTTCCTGGGGGGTTTTCCCTAATGAAATTTGGGAATTAAAATTTTCATGGCTGAAATAAAATTTTTATAACACAAGGGAAGTTGGGGCCGATGTGTTAAAAAAGGGAATACTAATATTGGCTAACGAAATAAAAATTTGAAATAAAGGGAAAATCATGTTTTATTTCTTTATTTCGAGGGCACCCTTACTTTTGATCTTTTGGCTAACGAAAAAAAAGAAATAAAACAGGGAATTTTAAATGGATTTTTTTTTTTTTTTTTTTTTTGAACATATTAGTATTCTTGTTAAAAAACCCCTTCGGCAAAAATTTTAAAGTTTTTATAATTTGTTTCAGCAATGTAAAAACTTTTATACCAAAAGGGCATTGGGTAACCCATAGGAGCGTCGCTCGCTCTCCCCATTGGTCCAAATTAAAACGGGGCCCCTTTTAAATTTTGAAATTTCCCCTTGAAAATCTATGAGAAAGCAGCTCGCGCTCTGATTGGCCAAGCCGGACGAAACCCCCGCTGCTTTCCCCAAAAAAAACAGCCGTTTTTGCCTTTTTTTTGTATTTTGAACTGTTCCCCCCGTGGTTTTGATTGGGTAAACTTTCCCCAAAACCTAAAAATGGGGGCTTTGTCCCTGTATTCTGATTGGGCAAAAAATTTTCCATTGCCTAGAATGGGACTTTTTCGCTTCCCATTCTGTTTTGGTAAGATAGCCAAGACCCCCTTTTAAACTCAGCCCAAACAGCTGTTTTTTTTTTGGGATTTTTAAATGTAAATTTTGAAAAGTCCGCCCCTGGATTTTTATTATCCCCAAACCGCCCCCTAGGGTTTTTAAAAAAATTTTAGTGCGCTCCTATTTGATTGGCCCTTTTTTGGCGACCAAAGTAAAAGGTTTTTTAGAATTTGAAAAACTGGGATTTCCCCCCCCATTTCCCAAAATCCCAATTCTTGAAATTAAAGGGTTTTGGGAAAATATTTTTGGGTTTTTTGTAATTTTAAAATTTTTAAAGTTTCCCGCTCCCTTTTTCCCGGGGAAGTAGAACGCCTTTTATAAAGGGATTTTTGGGTTTTACTCGGAACCGGGCATGTGGAAATTATTTCTCGCCCGCTCCGCCCTTTTGCCCTCGGAACAGAAATTTTTGGCGCAGTTCCGCAAAGGCCCCAAGTTCTGCAAAAGGCCCCAAAAAACGCTGGCGAGGCCCGGGGGATTTTCCCCCCCATGGGATGAGGGCCCCCTTTCCTCGGGCGGGGGAATTTTTCGGCCCCCACCCCCGCCAAAAGCGCCCATGTCCCCCCACTGTGCCCCCAAACCCCTTGGGGGAGGGTGGCGAATTTTTTTTCCCCATGTTTGGGTCGCCACTACCTCCCGGGGGACAAAATTTTAGAAGCAGCGCCGAACTTCGCCTCATTCCCCCCCCTAACCCCAAATCCAACCCCCCAACCCCCCTGGCGAAAGGGGCGGCCCGGGCTTTTCATGAAATTTTTTGGGTTTTTAAAAAAGAGCGCGGGCCGTCCCCCCCCTAAAATTTTAAAGGCCCCAGATTCCGGGCCGGAAAACTGGGAAAAAAAGGGGCCTGACCCGGGGGAGTTCATACATGTGGCCCCAATGTCTTTGATTCTTTTTAAAATTGGGGTATGATTTAGTACAAAAATTTGGTTTACATTTAAAAATTTCAACATTGGTTTAAAAATGCCTTTAGGGGTCTTCTATACGTTTTTGGGAAAAACCCTTTTTTTGGGCTGCCCAAACTAAGGCCAAACGGGAAAAACCCCTAATTTTAAGTCTATTAAAAAAAGTATTCTTTTTCCGAT
>JAODAL010042348.1:0-34927 GCA_025379985.1 Phyllomedusa bahiana | reverse complement strand
GAAGAGCAAATGATTTATACAATTGGCAGTTAACGAAATTACATTGTTCCATCTACATGGGCGCACTCACCGAGCCCATTCTATACACTGCCAGTGCTGGCTTTTAATTACGCCACTATCAGCAGAGATTGGAAATGACTGTGTTCCCTGCCAATTAACCATTTAGACGCTACACTGTCTATACGAATGAGATTGCAGGGTGTCCAATGCTTGCCAGCCAGCCAGAAGCCTACAGTTGCTGCCATTTTACTACTCCTATTATATCCTGCCATCTTTGTACATATTTCTGCATTATGTATACAAGGAATTGTGCCTCCTATCGGTTAAGCCATTTTACAAATAAAAAAAGTTGCACATAACCGATATCACTGTATGCATAAAAGTCAGATCTATTAAAATACAACATCATTTACCTGCACGGTGAACACTGTAGAAGTGATAAAGGGATAAAAAGTGATCAAAAAGTTGCTTGTATCCCAAAATGGTACCGATAAAATCTAGTCACCAGGTCCTTAGGTGGAAAAACAAAAAAGTTATTGATCACAGAAAATGGCGCTGCAGTGCAAATGTAAAAAAATTTTTTTTTAAAAGTACTTAAATATAATGAAATCTCTACACATTTGGTACCAGAATCATAATGATCTGCAGAATACAGGTAACATTATTTATACCAAACACTTATTATTAGTACCATTTTGGGATAAAGGAGTATTTTTGATCACTTTTTATTACAATTTTTTTGTAGACCAAGAAACACAGTTTTGACGTTGGGAATTTTTCATCATCTACAATGTTCATCATACAGGATAAATGATATTTTAATAGATTATACTTTTAGAGATGCACCAGTGCCAATTATGTATATCTTTATTTTTTTCTGTGTAAAATCGCAAAAGGTGTTTTAAACTTTTAATATTTTTTATATATTTTTTTTCTTTTAAGCTTTTTTCTTTTATAACTTGTACATGTAATCCCCTTGGGGTACTTGACCACTAGGGGACGCAATCGCTTGTACACCATTCTGCATTATATAATGCAGAAGGGTGTACCAAGATGGCGCTCCCATTACTTCCCCTTTATGGCAACTATGTAAGCCTTCATTAGGCTTCTGGATGCCCTGGCAACCACTCTGCACCACGCATGCTCATTGCCAATTGGAAAGACGAATAGTGCACAGAACTATTCCTTATTCATTTATATGCTGAGGCATTTAGATCAGTGTTCCCCAACTCCAGTCCTAAATCACCTGTGCAATGCTAAGGAAAGCCAGAAAACATGACCTCTTGGTGGGCCTCGAGGACTGGAGTTGAGGACCCCTGATCTAAAGTATTGAACAGCATGAATGTGAACCAGCAACGATACCTCCTGTAAGCATGGATGTGAGCTGTAATAAAAAGCTGTCACCTGCAATGAGTGAAGCAGGCTAAGCAAGTGGGCCCGTTCCATACTCCCTACATGATGCCATGTAAGTTTATGGTGCAAGCCATGAAGGGGTTAATTATTTGCATGCTATTCTGCATGTTCCTGAAACAAACAGGGGTTCATTTACTGTCTTCCATTTTCAGTAATCAGTCATAATCTTTGTGTCCTCCTGTAGACAGGGCACAGGGGGAGGCTCCTGCTGCAGCCAGTTGTCTTACTGCCAGACACAAGACAAGAAGCTGATCTCCTGAGATACACAGAGATTTCCATTTTTTATTCTTCTTTCTTCTAATTACAGTATGAGACGCAACAGGATTAAGGAAAATGAGATACAGGGGGGTATTGCTGGGATTTTTTGTTTTACATTTAATGACAATTATTTGACCTATCTCATGAAGTGAAATATTATGAAACACGTAGGATTTGCTTTTGCAGTTATTTTATCCAATACAGTGGAGCAACTGCAACTTCCAAGCCTATACATCACAATTGTCAATAGTACTACATAATGAGAGTCCTACTTGGAGCCTGTTCAACAAGTATTTAGCAGCAAGTTTGGATATTCTTACTGATGTGGTCATAAAAGTTGCACGTTACAATTGCCAACTAGATAATGTTAGGGTAACATCCATTAATAAGCTTATAAGCTATCCATAACATTATATCACTATCTAGCGCTTTCTTTTTTTCTCCATATTCTCTAGTTTTATACCTAGTTGTTCTTTAATTGGTTGTCTACTGTATGAGTACAAGAACAAATAAATTATAGCACAAATCATGAGTCAAGATGACTAGTACTCATCAATAAGTTCTGTAAATCATGTGCTTGGTTAACAAATTGCTTTTGCTTACATCTCTGTCATTGTTTCAGTTTATAAAGTTGCAATGCAGCAGCAATCTGTCACATGGCATATACCACATGGACCCGATGGGTCCAAACTGCACCATGATCCCATTCGGGACCTCTATTGAGGATACCTGACAGATCTAGCAGCACATTAATATGGAACAACAGTGCAAATGTAATCACTCTTGCCAAACATAAACACTTTCTGTGCCAGACAAAATACCGCTAACCAGTGTGAACAAAAGACAAACAAAAACAGATCAGCAGCACTCTGCAAACACTAAGGGCCACCTGCATGAAAACTGTCTAGGTCTAAAACTCACTTTGTTGCCCATAGCAACCATTCAGAGCGCCCCTCACATTTCATATAGTGCTCTGAAAAATGAGAGGAGCGCTCTGATTGAGTTTTAGACCTAGACAGTTTTCATACGTCACCATAAGAATCTATTAAACAATGACGATATGAATTATTTGAAAGTACATCTCTGCCATTTCTAGAAAATCTTAGGTTCTTAGAGCACAATTTTATGAGGGCCCATCCACCAACGGCAAGGTGATCTCACTTCGGGTATACTCTTCAAGAATTCCCACCTCTCTTGGTACCTTCTCAGGTATACATACTATCAGAGCATGCAGCTCCTAGTTATATTCTGTTTTGATTAAAATCAGACTATGTGGATGGGAGGAATGCACGACCTAAATGGAAGCAGTCACTCTCCCATGCAGAAAATCTAAAAAAAAATGGTCAGCACTTCTAAAACAATTTTCTGCACAGGGGAGTGGCTGTCTCAATTTTGGTCGTGCATTCCTCCCATCCACATAGTCTGATTTTAATCAGAATGTACTATAGCTGGGTTCTTCATGCCCTCAAAGCATGGAGGCCTGGAAAGGCACTAAGAAAGGTGAAATAGTCTATTTAGTGTATGCCCCCATCTGAACTGAGGTCACCTGGTTGCTGGTGAAAGGGCCCTCCCAGTTTTGATAAATGATGTTAAAGGGGTTTTGCCAAGAAGTGATTTCCTCACCTAACAGGCTGATACTCTGATCTAAAGTCTTCAGAAAAGGGGCGTTGTGTTTCTGTGTTTAAAAAAAACAAGTAAAAAACAACAAAAAACTTCCCACATATGTAAATTACAGGAATAGAAACGTCAAAAATACCAACAGAGAAAATAACTACTCCTTTAAAACATACCTTTTAATAATATACAGTTAAGAAATTTTACCTACATAAATAATAACGGGACACCCAAAAAAAGGAAAAGGACAGTAAACCTATGCTGTCCCCTACGCTATACACCCTATGGTACCTCACAAAATCGGACAACCCGCCCCGATAAGGGCGACCCTGAAAATCACTCCTGAGCTGTCTCCTATAGAAAGTCCCGCCTCCTCTTTATAATATGACAGCGGGACCACTAAGTAAGAGAATGGCGGCAAGCAATAATAAATTCACCATGTACAGTACCAATAAAACAGATATGTAAAGAGCGCCAGTACAAATATACGCCAATTGCACTTATAATAGAGCAAATGGTAGGGACAAAATGCCCCTATTCAAAGACATAAGTAACCCCCTACAAAGATAGATAATGAACAAAGTCAAGAACTTAGGGTATACAGAAAGTGCCAATACTTATCTGCGCCAATTGACCCAAAATAGTAAATTCTATCAATACGGTGACAAAAACCAAGCGCTAGTACAGATTGAGCGCCACTTAAACCCCAAAAGCGTTTCGTCCCATTCCAGGGACTCCTCAGTGGGTCAGAAACAACATATCCATCTACAAAAAATAATAATGAAACAAACATAAACACTTAATCAGTTAGATCAAGGCAACAGGAGATAGATCTCTCCCATAAATCCATACTGCTCAGACAAATACCAAAAATACCTGAATCTCCAGTATACAGTATTTATCACCGGGATTCCAATTGAGGTATCCTGTAGAGTACCTCCTCTGTGATGTTGTCGCTCCACCTCTCATGCACGCTCCTGAGGCTGATACTCAGTCTCTGTAGTTGAGTAAACATGGTTTGGCTAAACCACAGAGGATAACTATATTGTGCACAAGCTCTACTGGTTTTGTTTCTCCCTCTTATTTGCTTTTCTGTTCAGGAGAGAAGATAAGTTCCAAGCAGGCAGAGTTCTTTTGTTCGTTCACTGACTGCTGCATGCGGGGGGGGGCTGAGCAGGGAGCCTCTGCATGTTTACTCAGATGATTACATTACAACCAGTGGATTGTCTATACAAAAGACACAGGCTCTTTTCTCCCCCTCCCTTCAAAGCTCATTCATGTGCCTTGCCATCAGATAGGAAGTGCAAACAATGCAAGCGCGGCCAGATCAGCTCCTCTCAGCTCTTGGTCATAGCTAATGTAAACAGTCAGGAAACTAAGGGCCTCTTAGTCAGGCTGTAGCTCATCACAGGCTACACTTTTAATAATCACATGTTTTCAGAAAAGTGATTAAATACCCATTTTGGAGGATCCCACATCAACATTAGATCGTGGCAAAACCCCTTTAACTAAGAACCTCAAATTTTTATGTATCAAAATGTACCATGTTTCTCTGAAAATAAGACCTACCCTGAACATAAGCTCTAGCATGATTTTTGGAGTATACTTAAAATATAAGCCCTACTCCAAAAATAAGCCCTAGTTAAGTTCATTAAAAAAAAGTGCCCATGCAGCTACACATGTAAATATGTAAATAGAATACAGCAGGACAGATACAGTAGGCCCTTCATTCAGGTAAGCAGGCACTCAAAAGACCCCACAACAATAAGAGTTGGGTAGTGTCAGGCTCTTGCTGAAATGGCAAGGTACCTGACAGTGACGCACCTCTGAAAGGAGTGATGCATGTCTGTGTGTTAGAGCCCACACACCATCAGCACTTGCTGACTCTAATTGTTTTGGGTGTAAGGGGGTCTGGTGAGTGTAATTTTTCCGGGGGTGAATTATTTTCTTGGTGAGAAGACATCCACCATTTACTCCAGTGCAATACAGTACCGTATGTACCAGTAAACAGAGAAACAAGAAAATAAGATATCCCCTGAAAATAAGCCCTAACCCATCTTTTGCAGCAAAATTAATATAAGACCCTGTCTTATTTTTGAAAAAGCACGGTAGCAGTAATGTATTTTGGAATAGTTTATATATTCATCATTTAATTGTTCCTTAAGCTATGTTCACACGGCATAATTGCGGTGTGTACAGTACGGCCGCAATTACGCCGGGTGATTTGGGAGTTGCGCTGATCAGCCCGCCGGCCCCATTGACATGCATTACTCGCGGCGCGTATTCGCCTAATTCACATGTCACTTATCTCCCTGCGCGTACAATACGATCGTATTGTACGAGCGGGGAGAGGAGGCGTAATCCATAGTTCTCTATGTGAACTATGGATTGCTGTAATTTCGGTGCGCATCTCGCTCGTATTAGAGCGCAAATACGACACAAAATGCGTGCCGAAATTTTCCCGTGTGAGCATACCCTTTCTGTTTGCAGAGTGCTTCTGGTCCGTTTTTGTGTTGCATTGTTTTCAGCCACTTCAACATACACTGTTACCATTTTGTTTCAGATTGTTTTGGATGTGCTGGTCATTTATTGAGTTTTTCCAGTGTAAACACAGCTCAACTTGCAGTAGGGTCTCTCTGGTCCTGTCGTGGTGTAATTTATTATAAAAGGAAGATTATCTCTCAGTATTATTATTCGTTTCATACATTGGGACCTGAAATAAAGGAGCCAAATTGCAATCTTTCCTCACTAATTTCCTTGTAACTGCTTTTTATTAGTGTTCACATAATTTTTTTCATCTCTTTAGAAAAATATGTCTTTCTTGCTGAATCGTTTGTATAAAATACTTTGGCATCCAGCTGTTGTTGAATGTAATAAAAATAGACGTCTGTGTTGAAGCAGAATAGTGAAATCCTAGAGACCTGCTTTAAATAAACCCAACTGTATCCTTAAATATCCCAAATTTACTTTTTCTCTCATGGGAAAGTGCCCAGTAGGCCAGATCCGATTCATTCCAAACCCTTCAGTTGTTATATTTATACAACATTTTGTGATATTTAATGATCAAAAATGACAGAAAATGTGGGAAATGTACAACACAAGCCAACCTGTTCATGGAAAGCAGTTAAAAGCAATTCAGATTAGGTTTATTAGAGTAAAATTACATTTTTTTTAAAGATTTAAAACACAAACAAGGGGAAGGAGTACAATTATTTTTTGGCATATATTTTTGCCTATTCTACAGAATTGGGGTATAGTTGTTATGTTCATATACAGCAGCTACTACCACAATTTACTGGGTTTTAGAAATGTCAGAATAGTAGTAAAATGTAGTTTATGTACACATACACAGCTGAGCTAATATCCAGAGTAATCGCTAGAAGGGCTGGGAGCAGAGCCAGACTGAATAAAAAGCAGCCCTGTCACAAAACCACCACCATCCCACATACAATATCTATCTCCAAAATTTCACTTGGTCACGCACCTCGCCACTTTTTAAAATAACCAACAGTACAAACACAAGCAAAAAAGTAAAAGTGGCACAGAGAAACCTCTAATCCAGGGGTGGGCAATTCATTTTCCCATGGGGCCGCATGAGAAAGTGCGATGGTTTTAGAGGGCCGGACTAATAAAAACATAGGGTCAACGGAGAAAAATTCGTTTTTGGGGGATTATTTTTATGGAAACTTACTGGGTGGATGTATCTATATACCTTCCTTACTGATACACAGTAAGGCAGGTATATACAGTTCTCCTCTGTAAGGTAGGTATGTAGATGTATGTCCCCATCTAGGTTCGGGCAGGTAATAGTCAGCTCCCGTCAGTCAGGTATATAGATAAAGGTACCCGCACACAGGCAGGTATATAGACACAGCTCCCCACATGCAGGTATATAGATGCAGCTCCCCACAGGCAGGTATATAGATACAACTCCCCTCAGGCAGGTATATAGATAGGTACAGCACCCCTCAGGCAGGTATATAGATAGGTACAGCTCCCCTCAGGCAGGTATATAGCAAGGTACTGCTCACCTCAGGCAGGTATAGAGATAGGTAGCTCTCCCCGCAGGCAGGTATATAGATAGGTACAGCTCCCCTCAGGCAGGTATATAGATAGGTACAGCTTCCCTCAGGCAGGAATATAGATATAACTCCCCTCAGGCAGGTATATAAATAGATATAGCTCCCCTCAGGCAGCTATATAGATAGGTAAAGGTCTCCATAGGCAGGTATATAGATAGGTATAGCTCCCCTCAGGCAGGTATATAGCTGCTTCCCATAGGCAGGTATATAGATAGTAAGTGCTTCCCACAGGCAGGTATATAGCTGCTTCCCACAGGCAGGTATATAGATAGTTAGGGCTTCCCACAGGCAGGTATATAGATAGTTAGGGCTTCCCACAGGCAGGTATATAGCTGCTTCCCACAGGCAGGTATAAAGATAGTTAGGGCTTCCCACAGGCAGGTATATAGCTGCTTCCCACAGGCAGGTATATAGATAATTAGGGCTTTCCTACAGGCAGGTATATAGATAGTTAGGGCTTCCCACAGGCAGGTATATAGCTGCTTCCCACAGGCAGGTATATAGATAGTTAGGGCTTCCCACTGGCAGGTATATAGATAGTTAGGGATTCCCACAGGCAGGTATATAGATATTTAGGGCTTCCCACAGGCAGGTATATAGATAGGGCTTCCCACAGGCAGGTATATAGATAGGGCTTCCCACATGCAGGTATATGGATAGTTAGGGCTTCCCACAGGCAGGTATATAGTTTTATGACCAAGTTAATAATAACAAACACTAATACTCTCCTTGGCTTACCTCATTCCCTGCCGAACGCGCTCATCTTCTATCCGAGGAGCTTCCCGGGCTGGTGGCATGATGACGTCATGCCGCCAGCGCCGGGACGCTCCTCCGGCAGCTCCTGGGCCCGCACAGAGTTATTACTCTGTGTGCGCCGACGTGAGGCTGTGGCGCGGTGAGCGGAGTTCCTGGCGTCGCTGCCTAATTCACCAGTCCTGGTTATACTAATAGTAGCGCTGACGGCCCATGGTGGTCTCTCAGCAATACCCGGCCGCGGCGGCCGTCAGTGCTACTATTAGTAGACCTGGGCATCGTATGCCGCGGGCCGCATCCGACAAGTTGGAGGGCCGGATGCGGCCCGCGGGCCGTACATTGCCCAGGTCTGCTCTAATCACAGGATCAGACTCAGGTGTGGACTCACTTTACAATCAGGGACAAGTGTATGTTGCCACTATACAAACACCGATATAACCTACCATACTGCCATATAGAGACACCAACTCAGGTCACCACCACATGACCGTGAATACAGCATTGATCCAACACAGAAGGAAAATAACCCCTGAAATCAGGGACTCGCAGGAGATGTCATATGTTACTGCAGTTTATCTCTTCTTCATCTGGCCTAAACCTCCATGACAGCTTCTCGGATGAGTCGCTCTCTTCTCTGATGAGTTGTTCTCTTCCCTTTTTTTCTCCGTCCGGCTCAAGATGCAATGATGTCTTCTCCCGGCCACTACTAGTCCCTTGTAGAATTTACCATACAAACATCTTAGACTCTCTCTTTTCCAGCAATTCCCTATCAATTCCCACCTCTGAACAAACTCCTCATCCAAAGCGCTCCAAATAGTAATAGTGCCCCACAAAGTAATTGTACCCAAAACAGCGAAAGTGCCCAAAGCCGAATATAGGGATCTTATTTGTGCCAACCGGTAGGAAGATACACACCCCATATAGTAGGCAGCCCCTAAATTAGGCAGGCAAATAGGTAGACACTCCTTTTAGATACATTAGACACTAAAAATTAAAAAAGCCAGATAGATGGCAGGTAAATAGGTAGGCCTCCATTAGGTAGCTATGGATGCCACCTAGTAGGTAGGTAAATATATAGGCCTCCCACAGTAGGTGGGTAAATAGGTACCCTCGGAATGTAGATAAATAGGTCCCATCAGTAAATTTACAGATTAATTCAGTAGGTAATGAGGTATATAATCCCCAATTTGGTAGCCCTTCAGTGGGTATATAGCCCCCATCAGTAGATAAGTAAAAAGTTCCCCATAGTAGGTAGGAAGGTACATAGTCTCCCATTAGGTACCAATATAGATCAGTAGGTAGGTACATTACATAGGGTCCCCTCAGTAGATAGGTATATAGAGCCCCCATGGTAGATAGGTGTATAGGGACCCAATAGGTAGGTAAATAGGGTCCCCCAGTAGATAGGTTGGTATATATGGTCCCTCAAGTAGGTAGGTAGGTATTTAAGGCTCCCTCTGTAGGTAGGAACATAGGCCCCCTAATAGGTAGAAGGGTATATAGAGTCCTCCCAGTAGGCAGGTATATAAGACCCCCCCAGAAAGTAGGCATAAAATCTCTCCCCCAATAAGTAGATAAGTAGGCATAAAATCTCTCCCCCAATAAGTAGATACATAGATAGGTTGGTATATAGGGTCCCACAATCACACATAAGGCTACAGTAGTATATAAAACAACTTTTACTTTCTATTAATCCGGTGTATATACATAACATTTCACATGAACGAACACCTATGGCAATGTAGTACAATTTGAAAGTGCGGGGCAGTACTTAGCTTGGTGTAACATCCACCTTCTTAACGGGTAACTACCTGAGTGTTGTCCATCCGAAGCTGAATGAGGAGGAACGCACCTTTCTTGCTGCCAGCCGGCAGCGGCGACATTTCGGAAATAGTCTTTTCCATTTTCAAGCATAGGTATATAGGGTTCCGCCAGTAAGTAGGTAGATACATAGCCCCTCCAGTAAGTAGATAGGTATACAGGCGCCCTCTAGTGGGTAGATATATAGGGCCCCCAGTAGGTAGGTAGTTACATAGGCCCCCAGTAGTAAGGTAGGTAAACAGGGCCTCCCCTCAGTAGTTAGGTAGGTAGACAGGGCCTCCCCCAGTAATAAAGTAAGTAGTCAGGGCCTCCATTAGGTGTTAGGTAGTAAGACAATAGCCTCTACTAAAAATAAAACAAAAAATATTCACCTTTCTGCCCTCTTCTCTTCGTTCAGAGCGGAAGCCACTTACGGCACCTACTAGGCCATAAGCTTGTTCATAGGCTTATGGCCTAGTACAGGCTGCGAAACAGGAGGCACAATGACTTCATCACTGAATGGGACTGAATGGCCAGGACCAGAAGATCCCGGCTGTTCTGCCTGAGCAGCTGCCTGCACTTCAATGTGGATGAGTGGGTCCAGATAATGCCATGAAAATATTCCCCACACCAGCAATGGTTACAGGGTGTTTGTTCTCTGATGTTTCTTACCTGACAAGCCAACGTCTATACATTCAATGAAGCAGAAAACATGACTCATCTCAGAAGGCAACTCTTTTTCAATCAGACGAGGTCCAATTCTGATACTGCCATGAAAACTGAAGACTTTTCTGCTGATGCAACTTCGCTATCAAAGGTGCAGTGACCATCTGTCTGCTTCGGAGCTTTATGTCCAATGAGGTTCACGAAACTGTTAGATGCACATCTGGTAGTCCCCTTGTTTATTTTGGTGGTGAGCAGTTACCCCCTAGGTCTCACACCCCTTATTAGCTGATGTTCACCTCTTGCATTAGTGGTACGTAGTGCTCCACAGTTTCCACATCACTTATTTGCAGTGGCGCGATTTGTCCAATCATGATACACTTTCCCCACAGCAGCACGCAAGCAATTCACAAAGGGCAGAATTTAAGAAATTCTTTTACCCTTGATCTGAAAGCCAATAATCATCTCTCTCTTTCTGCAACTGTGATAAATAACCCCTTTTACCCATTACAGCAGTAAAGAATATGTGAGTAGACAGTCTATCGCACACCTTATATACCCACCAAGCCAACTCACCACATGTGACTTCCTTCATGAACTGCATGCTACCAACATCGAAAGTAGAAAATCATCACAATAACATGACTGGACTGTGTATTAGGAAAGTACATATACAGTTACCTATGGACAAGCATGCCAAAACTATGCTTGCAAAAAATAAACATGCCATAACATTCATTAATTCCAACAGTAGAGATATATATATATATATATATATGTGGCTTTTGTTTGAAATTTAAATATGAACATAACATTTCTTAAATTTAGAATGCACATGTCCAACTGTTTTACTACTTTTTGAACAACTTGCTGATCTCTAACAACGAGCTTAATGGAAAAATTCACAACATGTGTTTGATCCCTGAATCCCCCAATATATTTAGGGTATCAATTTTCTTTGGAATTTAAACAATTCTCCTCATCACGCAGTTCATGTTTTGACATCATGAGAACAAGACAACACCTTACAATTGATCATCAGTACTTTGCCATTGGGAGGTTTAAAGGGAGACAAAGTGATGAAAGTGGCCACGTAGGTTAGAGTTTCACTGGGTTTATCATCAGAAGGTTACAAGAGAAATACAGAGAGACTGGAAGAGTCACCGAAAGGCAAAGAAGTGGATGTCCTTTGGCTACATCCCACACTGATGACCGCTTTATTGTAAACAATGCCCTGAGAAACCGGATGATGAATGTCACACAACTCCAAGCACGTTTAAGGATGGTGAGAGGCAACCAAGTGTCATGTCAGACCATTTGTAACTGCTTACATTAGCGTGGTTTGTGTGCTAGACAACTGAGAAAGGTACTTGGCCTGGCTGATGCATAGCACTCTCTTTGAAATCTCCAGCATCATTGGCAGCCATAATTTCTGCTCAGAGTGAATTGACTTTAATCACCGTTTAATCTACCCTTGTCCTGCGTAGATGCTTCCTAGTCCATTAAAGACGATGATGTCTATGCCTGGTGGTGTGGTCAGGTTATCTAGCTCACAGACCACGCTGATCTAAATGGTTACGAATGGTCTGACATGACACTTGGTTTCCTTTCACCTCCACCTCTGACGTTGTGTGGCATTCATCATCAGCATGATGAGGAGGACTGTTTAAATCCCAATTCAAATTGGTCCCCTAAATTTATTGGGTGATTCAGTTATCCAACACGTGAAGTTTGCCATTAAGCTCCTTGTTACAGATCAGCAAGTTGTGCAAAAAGTGCTGAAACATTGAACAGTTGGACATGTGTTAAGAGATGTTAAGTTAAGTTAAGAGATGGTTTCATCTAGTGCATTTATTGCTTGGGACACCCATCTATAGGCTAAATAGAAAAAAACAGCTCACACTGGTGGGCAGTTTATTTTGTGGCCTGATGTGGTTTTCCCAGATTATAACAACTGATCACCAGGGGTTTCAGAAGTCAAACCTGCAGTGATCAATTGGCGAATCTGACCTAGTTTCAATTGAAAAATGGGTTTGTGAGACAACATCTTTAAAATCTTGTACAAAACTATTAAACATACCATAATAGAAAGAAGACCATCTTTATCTTTATCAAACTTATCAAAGAATTTCTTATAATGTATCTGCCTCCTTTTGCATATCCAGCAGTAACTTCTGAGATATTCATAGACAGTCATGTCTGAAAGAAGAAGAAAATACATAATGAAATAGAACATTATAAATTAACTAATCTCTTTAGTAAACAATTACTAGAGGTGCTATATTGAGTTAACACATATATATATATATATATATATATATTATATATATATATATATATATAATATATATATATATAATATAATATAACATACATACACAAACAAATATGTTGCTTACTACTTATTATGTTTTGCTGTATGTAGGCAAATTACACAACATTATTAATGTTTGTGATCTTTAGGCTTTAAGGGTTTTTTCCATCTCCTAACTTTCATGGTGCAGCTGGCTAGTCGCCGGCCACAGTAAACAGAGAAATAGTTGTGCTTTTGCGTCTTTCCTTCCTAATCTATAGGCATTTCAAAACAACGCTGAAGTTAAGCTATGGGAATAGCCCTTTAAGGGGAACTTGTCACATAGGTTATGCTATCCTTGCTGACGACAGCACAAGCTAGTGACAGACATGCTTTTTTCCTCCTTTGTGTCGCAGTAGTAGTAGTATTAGTACTGGTAGTAGTGTAGTGCTGCACATGCACCCTTCACTCTATTACCGATAGTTCCTCTCACTCCTGCTAATAACAAGAATTCACAGATTCTTAGCAGCAGGAGCAAGCACGCATGCAGCAGGTGCATGATGACATCATCGTAATTCCAATGAACACACCCTATTTCTGTTGCAAACATGCATAGGATTACCAAGACAAGAGCCTGTGTTCTGCCTGAGATTATGAGGTGAGAAAACCCCTTTAAATAGCAATAATTAAAGGTCTGGATAAGAGCGCTGTACATCAGAGAAGGCAGACTGCAGTGCTAGACATCAGAAACCGACTGAGTCACTTCCCTGTCATGCATTCGGCCGTATTTCTGTGTTTCAGTCACAACACCTACATCTAGTGTCTGTTGTATTCATTGCTAATTAAGCATACAGTGTTAGGTTTGTCCCATGAAGGCTGCCATATCTACCAACTGACCCTGCTGACATCCTAGTCCGCTTCTCAGCAGCCATTTTTTCTTGGACACATGCTAAGTGGAAGCATTTTGTATATCCTCTCCCATCCAAGCCTACAGTAGCATTGCTGGTATGTTCAAACTACCATTCAGAACTGCAGATTGTACACTGATGTATATTCTTGTGTTCTATGTCCATAGCTGTTGTTTATAGTTAGTGGTTAGACCCATGTTTACTGCAGACAGGACAGGACCTCCTTTGTCTATATGTCTGCACATTCTTCATCCATGTACTGTATGCCATTGTATTTTCTGTTCATGTTTGCATTACTTGGAACAGCATTGTGTTTATGTATGCTGCTACATCACAGTAAGTGCATGTCTTTCTGTTTCCTTAGTTTTACAGAATCCCTTGCATTAAAGATGAAATACGAACATCACTCCTTGTCAATGCATTGCTGAAAAAGGGTTTAGCTACCTGTCAATTTATGCTCCGCACACAAAGGGAGGACAGAACAATAAAACAGCGGCTTCTCTCAGGCTGGATTGCAGGATACTGAACCCAGCACAGTCCTACAGTGCATCAAGACTGCTACAAGACACACATGGTAGCCACAAGTGTTTAGGCTGTCCACAGCATCACCATGTCAACAAGAGACAACAAAGAATATGAGATAAAGTCTTACATCTCAGCTAGCTTTAGAAGCTCATAGAGGTCAGTGTGCAGCTCCACAGTCACCATTGCCTGTGCTAGAGCTGAGGTGGCCAAGATACAGGTAAAATTTGCTGAAGAAGAAATGCAATTGAAAATAAAAAATGCACGCCTGGAAACAGAGTCCATGGCACATCTGGAAATAGAAAAGGCACATCTGGAATAAGCAATGGAGAAAATAACAGTAGAAAGAGAAGCTGCAGCCGCTATTGCTGAAGCAGAGTCTTTAGATGAAGCAGTCAAATCCACAAGTGAAAGACTCGGCAACATTCTTGAACCTGAACAAAGAGATCATGACAACTCGCTGCATACTTCAGACTATGTACTGCAACATGCTAATTCAGATGTCAGCCTACATTCAGGTCAAGGAGCAGACGCAACTCCCGCTTATGAGTTCCAGCAACATGGAACGGTATGTAACCTCAAGTAACCAGATAGATCAAAAGAAAAATTCCTAAAACAATAATCTTTAATAGATATGCATTAAAATAATTATCCTTTATATATAAAAATGGCCTCACACATATAGCCACTATACAAATATGCAACTGTATATGTATAAAGTACCCGGTGTATATCAGTACCTAAATACAAAAGCAAGTGGACAATGTCTAGCTAATCACAGCAAAAAAGACATTGTACCAAATACCTATTAGCAGGGAGAAGTGCCCCTATAAGAGGGAGGAAAATGTGGTCAAAAATGTGTTCAAAAACTCACGGTTCTGAAGACCTTGTCACAGTAGACTCCGTTGCCCCATTGGACCAGTATATACCATATAATAGAAAAAGCACTATCGCTATCACTATACTAGTCCTATCCAGATAGAGCACTCGCCCCGAAAAGGGCGACCCCACCTCTCGGCGACTCACCCTAACTAACTAAATTATACAGTAACATACATAAAGAACACAGACATAAGTCCCGACGCGTTTCCCCAAGATATGGTTCATCAGGGGATAATAATTATACATCTGTGATGAGAGATGATGATGGTCCAAGTGATGGCACACGCTCCGTTTTTTCTAGTGTTTATTCATTTTACAAATAAAAAAATAAAATAAAAAAGTTACACATATTTGATATCGGTGCATGCGAAAAAGTCCGACCTATTAAAATATAATATAATTTATCCCATACGTTGAACTCCGTAGAAGAAAAAAATTATATACGCCAAAATTGCGGTTTTTTGGTCATTTCAAGTCCCCTAAAAATGTTAATAATTTTAATTAAAAAAGCTGCATGTATTCCAAATTGGTTGCAACAAAAAGAACACTTCAGCCCACAAAAAATGCATCTTAACTCAAATGTGTAGGTGTTGGTACAAAAAAGTTATTGGTCACAGTAAATGGTGCGCCCACGCAACTTTCAAAAATAGAAAATGTTTGGAATTTTTTTTAAGGTACCAAAGCATAACAAAAACCTTTTGGTATTGCCGTATTCATATCAACCTGTAGAATACAGGTAACACATCATTTTTAGCAAAGAGTGAACGCCGTAAAAACAAAACTCCCGCAAACATGGCACAAGTAAGTTTTTTTCACATTTTGTCCCACTTCAAATTTTTTTGTGGTTTCCCAGTATATTCTATGGTATGATGAATGACACCATTAGAAAGTAAATCTTGTCCCGCAAAATAAAAGCCCTCATATGTCTATGTAGGTGTAAAAATAAAAGTTCTGGCTTTAGGAAGGCGAGAGGAAAAAAACGAAGAGCCATGTTATTTTGACCGTGGTGGGTTTAGGGGTTAAGGAAGTGAGACCTGCAAATACAAACCTGCTTCTCTTATTTCCTCTTAAAGGGGTTTTGCCATGAAGTAAATTTGATGTGGGAAGCTTGCAAATGAAATAACAAACATTTTTACCATTCATTATTATTAAAAATTCTGCACTGTTTTTGTTTTAGCTGCTTCTGCGTCCTCTGTACTCCATAGTAATTAGTCAAACAGTGCAAATAAATAAAAAAGAAACCTCAATCAGGTTTGTGCATTGATAAAGAGAAAAAAACAACAACATAGGTTTGGTTCCTGCAGGGATTTGAACCTAGGACCCTTGTGCCTGGAGGCAAAAACTCTACCTCTCAGCTATTCATAGACCTTTCTTTGACTAGAGAGAGGAAAGGCCTGGTGATGTCATCCTGCTGGGTCACATGATATGCAATTCAAACACACGCCCCCTTCTAAGCACACAGAGCTGAAGAGCTGGATGCAGGAGGTATGAAATGAGATTGTGGCAAAACCCTTTAAGACTGTAGCACTTTTTTAGGCCACATAAATCCAGAAAATACACCCATGTGATTTGTGCCCTCTATTCTTTCAAATGTTTATTTCTGTAATTGGATCATGTGTTGAACCTGAGGCAATGGATGCAGATATAGGTAGCAGTCGTACTCAGGTCCCAGTGAATGAAGGGGCCCGAAGAACTCTCTGCCACAGAAGAAGACACCTGTATTGTAAATGGTACATGGTAGGTTGGGGCCATGTTACAATTTTGCCTTGGGTCTCAGAAGGTGCTTATATATCTGAGGCATCTGCTGATTTGAAACTGTCATATTTTATCTAACCAAATAGTGCGAGTCAAAATGGATTTTACAAATGCATTCAGCGCTTTCAAGTGTTTTTATGAAATTGACAAATACATAGAAGTAGATGACTGATCTGTATAAAATATAAGGGTGCAAAGCACATTGTTATTTGACGAGCAATAGGAACATACTTAAAGGAACACTACCATCCAAATTTTTCTTCTCACATATTGAAAAGCAGTTTGCCACTATTATATGGATTGTTTTTTGATTGGTTGGGTTTTTATGTAATTTATTAAAGTTGTCTTCTTAGCTTATCCATAATTTCGCCTATGTGCTCTGATATCACAGCAGTGACAGGATTGCTTGATGGTCCATAAATTTGCCGTTACTATAAGGGAAAGACTTTGGGGGACATGTATGAAAAATGTCTAGGTCTAAGACTTTCTTTGTTGCCCATAGCAACTAATCAGAGTGCCCCTTTTATTTTTTCAGAGCACTATATCAAATGAAAGGGGAGCTGTGATTGTTTTCTATGGGCGACAAAAAAAGTCTTAGACCTAGACACTTTTCATGAATGTGGCCCTTTGTTTCTCTTTCCTTTTGATGTCAATGTCTTTAAGCCTTTTAGTCAGGGTCCTCTCCGTATACCTGTGTAGTTCATCAAACAACACACGTAGGCGAATACTCACATTCATCCAGCTTTTCTTATTTATATAATGTTAATGCATACATTTATCATCGCAATATGCTGCAATATGACAGAAATTAACCTGCATGTCAGTTCATAGTTCTTTAAGGATTCCTCGTTTTCTTAATTTATTTTCTTTTTAAACAGATGTGTAAACCAGAATTGTACATACGGTAAGATAAAGAACCAGAAATCTATTTCAAGGATGGGACCGGGGAGGAGGTAGAAAAGGGAAGAGGGAAAAAAGCATCAAAGTACTACCTATAACACGTGTAGCACCAGTAGGAGAGACACCAGGGATCGTACATACATATCTATCGTCATGAATCGGTGCTTAAAGGATTGCACAAAAGGAACAAAAACTAAGCTTAAACCAAACATTACCACTTCAGTAAATAACATAAAAGTTACATAGTCTCATATCAAATTCGTACATGTTTCGTATAAACTCTGACTCGGCTCGGTCAGACCCCATCCCAAGCAACCCACAGGAGAGCACAACTATGACCCAGGGAGACGCATAATTCACATCGGCCCAGAGCCCACGACAGTGGATGCCTCAAGTGAAGGTACGATATTCTGGGGAGGCAATGAAAATCATCCACTCCCACCATACCTTACTAAAGCGCTCCAAAGTCTGAGTTTGATCCGCTCGAATCTCCTCCCTCCTCTGCAGATGGAAAATTTCGTTAAACCACTCTACTATAGATGGTGGCTGCTTCGACCGCCACGTTCTAGGAATGTGAGCCTTCGCCGCTGTCAGCAGAAAAGTAAGCAAGCTACTTTTGAGGGATCGTATTGGCATAGGCAGAGACAGGAGGCGAAGAGTCGAGGGATCATCTCGTAACTGGACGGCAGTACTCATCTCACTGAGCTGCAGAACTTTGGTCCAACAGGGACGGATTTCCTCGCACCCCCACCAGATGTGAGACATGGAGCCAGGAGCAAGCCCACAATGCCAACAGGTAGCAGGGACCTAGGGATAAATGGAATGTAGGAGCATGGGTACTCGATACCACCTCGTCAGAACCTTATAATTAAGCTCCTGAATCCTACAAGCCACGGAAGCTTTATGCGCCAGCACACAGGCCTTGGTCCAGTCCTCATCCTGAAAGGTGCAACGGAGTTCCCGTTCCCAACCAACCTGAAAAGCCGCTACCCCCCTCGCATTATTCTCCACCAACATGTTATATATAATTGAGATCAAGTGTCCTGGGGCTCTCTGCTGCACACATAGCTTCTGAAACTTGGTCATCTCTCTAGCCAGGTCCAATTTGCTCCTATTGACCATAAAAAGTGCCTGAGTTGCATAAATTGCAACCAAACATTGGGAGACCTGTCATGAGGGGAAACAAAATCCTCAAGTGCCTTAAAATTAGACGAGGAGATTAGATCCCCAAAGGTGGTTGGAATTAACCTGTGAGCATCCCTGTACAATAAACACGGTGCCGAAATAGTAAGAGCCGGGTTCCCCTCCACTGGGGTAAGGGGACCGTTAGGGGCAAACAAACCATATTGCCGGCCCGATGTTCTGAGAACTGATAAAGTGATCTGAGTTACATAAGGAAGACAGGAAGCACTGCATTTTAAAGGACAGGTGAGAAGCCAAGGGGTTGAAGATAAAGGCATACCTCCAATATCTTCCTCCATTCAGACCCCTTAATTTATTTTCAATAGTCCATAGAGCTAATGGAACTCGAGAGCTAACAAATGCATAGCTTTGCTGCAGAATGCAGCCGCACAACATTTCGGAAGTCCACACTATGATTATTGGGAATATTATAATACGTGTGTTGCTTGAGGATTGCTTGATGGTCTTTCTTTAAGGTCAGCTGTGGCCTGAGAGGTGTAGGTATTAGTAGTAACCTGATCAGTGTGAAAAAACCCTACCTAGTGTAAAAACAGATTACCCAATTTGAATTTCTTGTATTACTGGTCATTACCCCTTGGTCCAGTCTGATCTTATATATCCCTTTCCAGAGAACAATAGTGATCTTTAGGTTATTACCTACTATTTGTAATGAGTTTATATAGAGATAAGCAGCAGCTGAAGTACAGTGAGATTAGTCTGCACTGCTATCAGGAGTTTTAACTCACAGCTCACAAGGGTGATATTTTATATGTCATTTTTAGTTGCATAGGACTGCAGAGATTACAAAAAAATAAATACTGCCAAAAATGTTGAAAAAAATAGTTTTCCAGGGAAATTGGTTTTAACAAAAATACTGCTTTCTGATGGAAGTGTCTCTAGGATGATGACATTCAAATCAAAGTTATAAATTCTATCAAAGAGCACATCAGTTGATCTGTGAGTACTCAGAAGGAGCTACAAATTTCTGTACTTACTGGAGGTATATTCATTTTGAACTGTCTGGAACCAGTGTCTACATATACAGCTTCCCCACCACTCTTTTTCTTACCACATGTAACAGAAATAAATATATTCATAAATTCACCCTCAAGCTGTTTAATGTCCATTGGTATTTCAAATCGGCTGATGTGATTTGAAACTCCCATCCTAACGATTCCTTTTGTGGTCGCCTGTGAGGTAACATGAGGTTTCTTAGTTAACCTATTGCATTTCTCAGAACTATACAAACCTTCTGACCGGGCATTACTACCAATGTTGCAAATAATTACTATGTATTTGATGAAAAGTACATTTAGATTAAATTAACATTTCAGTTGTGTAAGAAGTACTATTGACTTCTTTGCGCTTACTGACTTTTATGTGTTGTCTTATGAATTCCTACAATTTGGATGGTACGTGGAAATGTAACATGGTTATGCACATGAGGTCTTTGGCTTATTGGTCAGACAAACACTTATATTACAAAGATATGCAACAAAGTGGCTGCATGCAAGCAAGGGAAACTGTAATAGACACAGCTCCAAAGCTAGACTACTTTGTCAAGTGCCTTTTGCAGGTATGTGTGGTCCTGAGCTAATAATTATACTGCGTGTGTAATAATCTGATCCAAGATCTTATTATACAACATGAAGAATATACAACAATCGAGTGTTGGTTGGTCCCATGCAAAAGAGGATTAACAGATAGCAGAATAGAATGCAGAATATACATTCTGAATGATCTCAGGTCATGTTTGCATACAGTGAGCAGGCATTTTTTAACTACATGTCCCAATAATGTTGGTTAAAAGGGGTAACGTTCCTCATTTGGGACAGGCACTATGTACCGTAGGTGTGTGGAGACTTACATGCCACGGTTGCTCTACTGCAATCTAAATATATTCAAATAAGCTCAAGGGAAAAGAGTCAGGGCTCTGCACCACTTATTGGATGTAGCGTTTATTAAGTCAAAAACAAATCACTGATCATTGCAATGTGACTGTAGGCAAAGTTATACCTGGTAGTCATCTGCAGACAGATTTTTTTTTTTTTTTTTACTCTGCACCGATGAGGGGCAAACACCCGGAAACAGCTGTCTGCAGATAAATTTATGGTATGGCCTTGTACCCATGGCAATGCTCAGTGAAAGGTTACATCCAATGAGTGGCACTGTAGAGTCCTAGTTTTTTTTCCGTAAACTTATTTAAAGGGGTTTTACCAAATCCCCAACCATGCATGTGAATAAAGTAGGTGGTGCTTGTGACTGTCCTCTTTATTCACTTCTATGGAAGCTCCCAAATATAGTGTGTGTGCTGGTCTATATTCGGGAGCTCTCATAGAAGTGAATGGAGAGGATGGACGCAAGCGTCCCCTCTTCATTCACATGCATGGTTGGTTCGAATTTTGGATAATAAGGCTATGTCTACACTGCATAGAAAAACGTCAGTTTTTTCAGCGTTTTTTGTTTTCTAAAAACGCTGGAAAAACGACTGTAATCATCTCCCATAGACTCTAATGTAAAAACGTCCTGCTGTCTACACTGAGCTTCTTTTTCTGCTCGTTTTTTTCACTGGTCGTATTTTGCAACATGTTCTAAAAAACGCCAGAGCAGGGCTGAAAATTTACTACAGTCTATGGAAAGCGCCGGACGTCTTTTGGCGCGTTTTTTGCCGCGATTTTTCAATGAAAACCCTCCCAGGAGACCCAAGTCCCCCCTATAGTGGGTGGTAACAAAGGTTATATCTTATCAAATTTGCATACAAGTGTCTGCTGTGTTCTTTTTTTGTACCTTTTGTAATAAAATGATCATGCTTTGGCCGCTAACGATTTTTGCGCAATTCATATATTTTTCGCTAAAAATAAGATTTTTATGGATTTTGGCGTCAGAATCCATTTTTTTGCGGAATTTTGGTGCTAAATCTTTTCTATAACATATTTGTGGTGCTAATAAAGTTATCTCGCTTCTGACAGCAAAAATGTTTTTTTTACGGATTTTGGTGTCAGAATCCGTTTTTTTTACGGATTTTGGTGTTAAAATCCTTTTCTTAACATATTTTGGCGCTAATAAAGTTATCTCCCTTCTGACGCCAAAAATACGTTTTTTTACGGATTTTGGCGCAGAATCCGTTTTTATTACGGATTGTGGTGCTAAAATCCACTATTTTTTAACATATTTTGGCGCTAATAAAGTGATCTAGCTTCTGACGCCAAAAATAAGTTTTTTTTAACGAATTTTGGCGCCAGAATCCGATTTTTTTTACGGATTTTGGTGCTAAAATCCTTTTCTTAACATATTTTGGCGCTAATAAAGTTATCTAGCTTCTGACGCCAAAAATACGTTTTTTTTTTACGGATTTTGGCACCAGAATCCGTTTTTTTTTACGGATTTTGGTGCTAAAATCCTTTTCTTAACATATTTTGACGCTATTAAAGTTATCTCGCTTCTGACGCCAAAAATACGTTTTTTTTACGGATTTTGGCGCCAGAATCCGTATTTTTACGGATTTTGTTGCTGAAATTCTTTACTTAACATATTTTGGCGCTAATAAAGTTATCTAGCTTCTGACGCAAAAATACGTTTTTTTTACGGATTTTGACGCCAGAATACGTTTTTTTTTACGGATTTTTGTGCTAATATCGTTTTCTTAACTGGTTTTGACGCTAATAAAGTTATCTAGCTTCTGACGCAAAATAATTTCTTTTTTACGGATTTTGGGCCAGAATCCGTTTTTTTACGGATTTTGGTGCTAAAATTCTTTCTTACATATTTTGGCGCTAATAAAGTTATCTCGCTTCTGACGCCAAAAATACGTTTTTTTACGGATTTTGCCACTAAAATCCTTTACTGAACATATTTTGGCGATAAATAATCTTGCTTCTGACGCCAAAAAATATTTTTTTTAAAGGGAAATTTCAGCCCCAAAAACCCGTTTCTTGAGGGTTTTTTTTCTCTAAAATCCTTTAGGGGACATTTTTTGGGGGCTAATAAAGTTATCTCGCTTCTGACGGAAAAAAAATATGTTTTTTACGGATTTGGGCCCAAATCCTTTTTGTAAAGGGATTTTGGGTTTAAATTTTTTTTACAGATTTTGGCGCTAATAAAGCGATCAGCTTTTGACGCAAAAAAAATTTTTTTTTTAAGGGTTTTTCGGCGCCATTTTACGTTTTTTTTAGGGTTTTTTTTGGTGTAAAATTCGTACCCTCAAACAAAATTTTGGGGCGCAAAAAAGTGTTCTCGCTTCGACATTTAAAAATTTTTTTTTTTTAACCCGGAAATTTTTGGCGCAATAATTGGGTTTTTTTTGGGTTTTTCCCGGGCCCAAAAAATCCTTTCTTTACGGGTTTTAAACGCTAATTACAGTTTTTTTTGCTGTATGCAAAGAAAATGGGGGTTTTTGGGTTTTAATTTTGGGGGCAAAATCGGTGAAAAAATTTAAAAAAGCATAGCACGCAGCAGAAAAACCAAAGGACAATTTTGCTCAAAATGGCTACAGGGGTTTAAAAGGGAATTTGGACTCTGAAAAATGTTCCCTTCCAAACCTGTAGGATGTAGTTTACCCCCCAAAAGGTTTAATTTGTGCATACATTAAAAAGCACGCAAAGACCCCCAAAAAACGGACTTTTTTTTTTCAGTTGCTTTTAAACAGGAAAGTGGACAGAAATTCAGTTTCTTTAACGTTTTTGGGAAATTTCTTTTTTCAGGTCGTTTTTTTTTTCCACAAAAAGGGGGCCCAAAACTTTTTCATTTTTTGGCCCTCTATTTACTTGTTATCACTGATTCAGCTTTTACGGGGGTTTTTAATAAATTTGAAATGTAAATAAAATCAAAAGTACTTTGATATCACTTTTTCAGTTGCTTCAACATAAAAAAAAACTGACAGTGCTTTACTTAGGTTTAAAAAAAGGGTTAAGAGGAATTTTAAAAGGGGTTAGGGCTTTTCAAAACGGAGTATAAAATTTCCCGTGTTAAAAGCTTTTTTAAAGGTTTCTGTTTGGGGGGTCTGCACTGCCCGGCCCCCAAGCCCGGGGGCGTAACAAAGGGGGGTACCCAGGGGTAGCATTTTCCCCCGGGGCCCCCCTTTTGCGAAAGGGGGGGGCCCGCCCCCGGGGCAGCTGTTTCCCCGCGTCCGCTCCCCCCGGAAATGCCGCCCCTGGGCCCGCCCCCCTTAAAACATATAGTTAACTGCGGCGGGCGCAGAGCTGCGGGGGCCCGGGCATGTGCCCGGGGGCAGGAGCGTCCCCGGGAGGGTAGCATAACGGAGCACCGTTCGCTCCGCCCCCCCCCTCCCCTTATTTTTTTTTTCCCCCCCGGGCTCTTTTTTATCACGTGGGCCCCGGGGCGGTGGTAACTTTCACCGTGCCCCCCCGCGCTGAGCCCCAAGGGCCAGGGGGGAAAGTACCCGAGCGGAGGCGAGCGACGAAAATCAGGGGAGCGTGGCCCGGGAGGAAAAGGGAAAAACTATTTCTTTTTTTACTTCCCCCTTAACCCTACCTTTTTAAAACCCCAACCCTGCCTATATACCCCTAACCCTGCCTGTATCCCCCTAAGCCTCCCTGAACCCCAAATAAAGCCTGCCTTTTTCCCCCCTAAAGCCTCCCTGTATACCCCAATTTCTGCCGGGTAACCTCTAACCTCCCTTTTATCCCCCCTAACCCTTCCTGTTTTCCCCTTTAAGCCTGCCTATATCCCCGGCTAACCCTGCCAATTTCCCCCAAAGCCGGCCTTAAAACCCTAACCCTGCCTGTTTTACCCTAAGTTGCCTGAATCCCTTTTAATTTCCTGTATTCCCCCTAAGCCTGCCTGTATACCCCTAATCCTGCCTTTTTTACCTCAAAACCCTACCTGTTTAACCCCTAAGCCTACCTGTATCCCCCAAAACCCTTTGCCTGTTTCCCCCTAACCCCCCCCCTCCCCCTGTAAAACCTCCTAACCCTCCCTGTTTCCCCCCTTAACCCTCCCTGTATCCCCCCCTAAGCCTCCCTTTGTTTTCCGCTAAGCCCCCCTTTTTTTCCTCCTAAGCCTGATTGTATACCCCTAACCCTCCCTTTATCCCCCTAACCCTTTTGCCTTTTAAAAACGCTAAGCCCCCGGGAAAACCCCTAAGTGCCTATATCCCCAAAAAGCCGCCCTGTATACCCCTAAGCCACCTATATACCCAAAGGCCTGTTTTAAATCCCTTCTAACCCTTTCCCTGAAAATACCCCAAAGCCTAAATGTAAAACCCCTTTAAGCCCCCTTTTGATTCCCCAAAAAGCCGCCTTATCCCCCCTAAGCCCACCCGTATCCCTCCAAAACCCCCGAAAACCCCCCCCGCCCCCTTAACACCCCCGCCTGTTTATACCCCCAAAGCCCCTGAAAACCCCCTAACCCTCCCGAAAAACCCAAAGGGCCCGGCCTTAAAACCCCAAGCCTGCCTTGTAAAAATCCAAAGGGGCCTGCCTGATTTCCTTTTCCCCCAAAGCCGATTTTAAAAACCCAAAAATCCCTCCCTGTATCCCTTTCAAAGGGCCTTTCCTAAAAACCCCAACCCTTTCCTATAAACCCCAAAGCCTCCCTTTTTTTCCCCCTAAGCCCCCTTTATACCTCTAAGCCTGCCTTATACCCCTAACCCTCCCTGAATCCCCCAAAGCCTCCGGTATACCCCTAAGCTCCCCAAATCCCCCTAACCCTCCCTAAATACCTCCAAAACCTCCTTTAACCCCCTAAAGCCCCCGTATACCCCCAACTGCCTTGTATACCCCCCTAAGCCCTCCTGTTTTCCCCTAAGCCCCCCTGTAAAACCCCTAAGCCTCTGTATCCCCCTAAGCCTCCCTGTAAAATATCCCAAACCCCCTGCCTGTTTACCTCCAAAAGCCGGGCCTGTAAAACCTCTAAGCCTGCCTGTTTACCCCCCCTACCCCCTTTTTTCCCCCCAAAAATGCCTGCCTTTTAATATCCTAACCCCTGCCTATTTAGCCCAACCCCTTTGCCTAAAACCCCTAAGCCCCCCGTTTACCCCCAAACCCAAGCCTGTATATTTCCAAACCTCCCTATTACCCCCAAACCTTTCCAAAAACCCCCTAACCCTCCCTGTAAAAACCCCAAAACCTGCCGGGATCCCCAAAACCCTCCCCTTTTTTCCCCAAAACCCTTCCCTTTTATCCCTCTAACCCTTTCCAAAAATTACCCCTAAGCCTGCCTATATCCCCCCTAAGCCCCCCAATAAACCCTAAGCCTCCCTGTATACCTCTAAGGGGCCTGTATCCCCCTAACCTCCCCTGTTTCCCCCTAAGCCTCCCTTTTATACCCCTAAGCCCCCCCTTATTATCCCTAATCCTGCCTGTTTTCACCCTAAGCCTCCCTTTACCCCTAAGCCTGTGTATACCTCTAAGCCGGGCCCTGTAAAACCCCTAAGCCTCCCAATATACCCAAAGGCATCCCCTGTTCCCCCAAAAACCCTTTACTTGTTTCCCCTTTAAGCCTCCCCCAAAAAAACCCCCTAAGCCTTGCCTATATACCCCTAACCCTCCCTGTATACCCCCTAAGTCTGCCTGTATCCCTCTAACCTCCCCTTTTAAAAACCCCTAAGCCTCCCTGTATCCCCCCCAAAACCCCCCCCTTTATACCCCAAAAGCCTCCCTGTTCCCCCCTAAGCCCCCGGGTTTATCCCCCTAACCCCTGCCTGTATACCCCTAAGCCCCCCTGTAAAACCTCCCAAAAGCCTCCCTGTATACCCATAAGCCTCCCTGTATACCCCCAAAGCCTGCCGGGTATCCCGCTAAGCCCCCCTTTTTTTACCTCCTAACCCTTTTGCCTGAATCCCCCTAACCCTGCCTGTAACCCCTAAGCCGCCTATATACCCAAACCCTTTGGCCTGTAAAAACCCAAAAAGCCAAACCTGATACCCCAAAGCCTGCCTATAAAACCCCAAAACCTTTGCCTGTTAAACCCCCTAACCTACCAAATTCCCCTTAAAGCCTCCCTTTTAAAACCTCAAAGGGCCTTCTGTATACCCCTAACCCTTTTCCTGATCCCCCTAAGCCTGCCTGTATACCCCTAAGCTGCCTGTAGACCCCTAGCCTCCCTGTATACCTCCTAACCCCCCTTTATCCCCCCTTTAACCCGGGCCGGGTAAAACCCCCTAAGCCCCCCCGTATCCCCCTAAGCCTGCCTGTAAAACCCCCAAAAAGGCCCGCCTGTTTTTCCCCCCCTAAGCCTGCCTGTATATAGGCAAAAAGGGGCCTGGCCTTTTTTTCCCCTTCTTTAACCGCCTTTTTTTTACCTCTAAGCCCCCTGTTTCCCCCCCTAAAGCCGGGCCTGTTTACCCCCAAAGGGGCCTCCCTTATAAAAACCCTTTAAACCCTTTTGGGCCTAAAAAAAAGGGGCCCAAAAGGCCGGGCCTTTTATTTTTCCCCAAAGCCTGCCTTTTTAAAAAAAACCCCCCCTTTAAGGGGCCTCCTTTTTTAAAAAAGCCTCTCAAAGGCCCTGCCTTTTCAAAAAAGGGCCCCCAAAAACCCTTAAAGCCGGGCCTATCAAAAAACCCCCCCAAAAAGGCCCCTTGGGGCCCTTTGGCCTTTATCTAAAGCCCCCTAAGCCAAAAACCTGCATATCAAAAGCCCCCCCGGTCACAAAAATTCCCCTTTTTTTTTGGGGGGGGAAAAAAGAGGGGCCCAAAAAACCCCTTTTTCCCCAAAAAAAAAAAATGGGAAAGGGCCTTTAAACTATTAAAAAAAAAAATTTTTAAATTTTTTAAAAAAATTTTTAAAAAAACCACAAGGGGGCCCAAAAAACCCTTTAATCTAAACCCCCCAATTTTAAAAACCCCCAATGGGGCAAAATTTTCCCGGGAAAAAAAAAAGGGGGAAAAAACCAAAAAGTGGGTTTTTGGAATATAAAAAAAAATTAAATCAGATGGGTTTTCAAAAAACAAAAACCCTACATTCAATCGATTTCCCTTACCCCCGGGGGACGGAGAAAAAATTGGGTCCCGAATGGGGCCCGGCCCCTTTCCATCGGGGGGGCTAATTTTCGGGGGAACTCCCAAATTTACAAATTTTGGGAAAAAAAAATAAACCGGGGGGAAAGGTGTGGGTGGGAAAACTTGTTTTAATCAAAACGGGTTTTACGATTTTTTGGGAAAGAAAATTTCAAAAATTTTTTACTAAAAAAAGGGGACCTTTTTCCCAAAATAAAAAAACAACGGGGAATTTGCCCCAAAGGCCGGGGGTTTGGGGTTTTTTCCCCAATTTTAACGGGGAAAAACTTGTACCCAAATTAATAGCCGATCCCCCAAAAACAAAAGGGAAACCACGTAAAAATAAAATTTCTGAAAACACAGGGGGGTTGGGGTTCCTTTTAAGAAAGACGGGAAAAAAATTTTGGCACCTCCATGTCTCCCGGAAGGGCTTTCCCCCCCCCTTTCCAATATAAAAAGGGGGTTTTTTTCGGGGGGATTACTCGTTTTCTTTGGGAAACCAAAAAATTTGACAAATTTTTTTCAACAAGGGGTTAGGGGGGGATTTCAAAATCGGGGCCCATTTCCAAAACCCACAGTGGCAGCAAAAATTTTTGGGGGTCCCAAAAAGTGGGATTGAAAATTTTAATTTCCCCCAAAATTAGGTACACATTGTTTTTAAAGGGCCCAACGCAGCTTACCTGAGTTAGGGCCCCCCCGGGGGGGGAAGGGAAACGGTTTAAGGGGATCCCCCCGCGCGCAAACCGCGGTTCCTTTTTTCCCGCGGCGTGTTTTTTTAAAAATTTTTTACGGGCGAAAGCGCGGCTAGGGCTCCCCTTTCCTTTTACCAGGGGGCCCCTTTACCCAAAAAGGGGATAGGTGTCCCCTTTTTTTACATGGGGGGGGGGACCGGGATGGGGCCTTTAGTTTTTTAAGATGTTTTTTGGGGTTATCATAAAAAAAAAGGGGGAAAACAATACCCCCAAATTTTTAACCATCCTTTATTTTTTTTTTTCCATGTTTTTTGGGGTCCTTTTCCCTTTTTACTGTCCCAAAAAGCAATTTTTGCTTTAACGATTTTAAAAAAACTAAAAAAGCACCTACAAAAAAAGCTATTGGGGAAAAAAAATTTTCATATGGGGGGGGGGGAATATTTTTCCCCGGGGAAAATTATGGGGGAAACCAAAATTAGATGAAAAGGGGGCCCTTTTTATCCCCCCCCGGAAAATTCCAAATTCAAAAAAAATTTTAAAACAGGGGCAAAAGTTTAAAAACCCCCACAAGAAGGGGGGAATTACACTGAAAATTTCCCCAAAGGTTTTTTTAATTTCCAAAAAAACCAAAACAAACTAAAAACAAATTTAAAAAGGGAAAGGGGATTCTTTTTTGAAAAATTAATACAAAAAGGCAAAGGGGGCATTTCTGCTCCAAACACCTCAAGGGGGGTTTTTTTGGTGTACTTTTTTTATTTTAAGGGCACCCCAAATTTAGGGGGGTTTTTCTTTTTAAATTCCCCTTTGGGTTTAAAAACCTTTTTTTTCCAAAACCTTTAAAAAACCTTTCCACTCATTTTTCCTTTTTCCTTAGCATTTTTTTTTGCCCAAAAAATCCCCCTTTCCCTTTGGCGTTTATCTGTATTTTTTTTCCACCCCCCAAGGGGGCCTTTAGCCCGGGGAACCAAAAACACCCCCCCGGGGTTAAAAAAAACCGGGGGCCCCTTTGATGGACAATGGGGTTTTTCCCGTCGTTTTCCCTGTTTTTTCCCCCCAGGTGTCCCCAAAACCCCTAACTTTTTTTTTTAACCCTTTTTTGGCCCTTCCCCCCACGTATTGGGGTTTTAAAACCCCAAAAGGGTTAAAAAACATTTTTTTTTAAAAAAACCCCTTCAGGTCAAAAATTTGGGGGGAAAACCCCCAAATTTTCACTTTTTTCTTTTTCCCCATTCGTTTTGGTTTTGAAGTTTCTTATTGTGGCTTAAAATTCCCAAATGGGTTTTACTTTTTTGCGCATTTTTTTAAAAATTTGCCTTTGGGGGTTTTTCGACGGGGGGCCATTTTTTTGCCCTTATTTTTTTAAGGGGGGGGGAATAGGGGGGACTAGGGGGACTACCCCAACCCCCCCAACCCACCCGCCCCCCCCCTTTAAATTTTTAAATTTAATTTGGATAAAATTTATAACCGGGGGGGAACCTTTCCTTTAAAGGGGCCCTTGGGGGTTCCAAAAATGAAAACCCCCCCAAAGTTTTTTTTTTGGAGGTTTTTAAAAGGGAATTTTTGGGGGGGGGGGAAAAAATTTTTTTTTTCATATGTACCTTTTAAACCCCTTAAAAATTCCCCCCCTTTTACCTTCTTTTTTTTCCTGTTTTTTAAAGGGGGGGGGGTTTTTATTTAATTATTTTTTCCAAGCCCTGTTTTGTTTTCCTTTCGGGCAAAAGTTGAAGGGGCAGAATTGTTTTTCCCCTTTTTCCTTTGGGGTTAACCCCCCTTTTCCCAAAAAAATCTTTTCCTGGGGGGGTTTCCCTTGTTTTGGGGTTTTAAAAAACCCCCAAAAATTCGGGGGGAGCCTTTTTTCCCCCTTTAACCCTTTAAAAAATACGCCCCCTTTTTGGGAAAAAAACCCCTATTTTTTCGGGGGAAAAAAAACCGGGGTTGGGGGACTTTCCCATTCAAGAGGAGTTTGGGTCGAGGGGTTTGGCTTTCTATATTTTTTTTTCCCTTTCGGGTATCGTCCAAGCTGATTTTTAATCCCCCCAAAATTTTTTTATGACCCAGAAAAAGGGGGAGATTCCTTATCCTGTTTTTTCACTGGAAAAACCTTTAAAAACCTTTTTCGGGGTTTTTTTTTTTTAAAAAAAATTCAACAAACTCTTTTAAAAACCTTCCCCCTAAAACCCTTTGGGCCACCAAAATCGGGGCCCATCACCCGTTTTAAAAATTTTGCCCCCAAAAGGGGGTATTTTTTGGGGCAAAAAGTTTTTTTTCCCTTCCTCCTGGGAAAAAAAAACCCCCAACCGGGTCCCCTTTTCCCCCCAAAAGGCCCGGGGAAAAAATTTTCGCTTTTTGTGGGAGCACCCCGGGGTTTCCCCCAATTCGCGGGCCCCCTGACTGGTGGTAGACCCGGGGGGGGGTCCAAAGGGGAAGGGAAGTGGGTTGGGGGTTTCCAGGACAAAAAACTTTTAGGGGGTTTAAGAAAAAATTTTAATTTTTGGGTTTTTTTAAAAACGGGGGATCCCTCCGTCCTAAAAAAAAAATTGTGCCACTTTTTAAAAGGGGGGGGGCCTTTTTTCCCATGATGGATACTACTGAAAGGGGGCGCTTTTTAAAAACTTTTCCAAATGGGGGGGGGCTTTTTTTTTTTAAAAAATTCCTTTTTTCAACATTTTTTAATTTTTTCAAGTTTTGCGCAATAAATCAAAAAACCCTATTTTGGGGATATGGGGGGGGGGCCAATCCAAAAAACCAAAATTCCCAAAATTAACCCTATCAAGTTAAATTACCAAGTTCTGGGGTAAAGGGGGGGATTTTCTTTTTCCCCTGAAAACTATGGGGCTTTCCCTTAAAGGGGCAAAGGGGGCCCTTTGGGTTTTTATTTTTGGGGAAATTTTGGTAAATTTTGGGGGCCCAATCTTTTGGTTTTTTTTTTGGGGGATTTTTAAACTTTTGATTCTTTTTCCTTGGGCCCCAACCCCCTTCCAATTTCAAGGGGCTTCCATTTTACCAAGACCTCTGGGTTTCCTTGAGTTTTTTTACTTGGGTTTGGGGTTTTTCCCTTTTCCAAAAATTTTATAGTTTTCTTTTTTTTTTTTCCCGGGGTTTTTTCGGGGAAAACATTTTTTTTAACCAATTTTGGGTTTCCTGGCCCCAAAGGGGCCCAAATTTTACCCCCCTTTTTTCTGACGGCTTTTTTAAACTACGCTGGGGGTTTTTGTCCTTTTCCCAAAAATTAAATTTAAAAGCTTTTCATCTCCCCCCGGGAAAAACCCTAAAAGTTTTGGGGGGTTTTTCCTATGGGGGGGGGGGGGACCGTTTTTTCCCCGGTTCCCCTCCCCCCCCAAGGGGGGCCCCTAATTTTCCTCAAAAAAACCAATCCCCCAAAAATTTTTTTTGGGATTTTGGGGTGTAGGTTTTTATTGGGGGTTTTCTGTTTCCCTTTTTTGGGTTTTTTTGGGGGTTTTTGTTTTAAAAAAACCCAGGTTTATCAAACCCCCTTTCTTTTTCCAATCCAACAGCCCTTTTTAGGGTTTTTTTACCCCCTTTTTTGGGTTTTCTGATGATTTTTTTACCAGTTTTATTTCGGGGGAAAAATTTTTTGTTCCTCAAATTTTTGAAAAAAATTTAAAAGGGCCCCCTTTTTTTAATTTTTCCAATTTAAAAAGATTAAAAATCCGGGGGGGAACCCGGGTCAAAACGTTTTAAAAAACCTGGGTCATGGGGGGAAAAAAAGGGGGCCCAAAAACCTCTTGGAAAAAACCCTTTTTCTTTTTTTTTCGTTGGGTTAAATTCTTTTTTAAAGGGGGAGATTGAAAATTTTTGATTCTGAAAATCTATTCACACCCCTTTTCTTTTTTCTTTCCTCCCCCCCCCTTTTTTTTTTTTTTATTTTTCGGGGAAATGGGAGAGAAAAAATTTCCCTTCCCCAAAAAAAAAAGGTTGGGAAAAAACCCCTTTGGGGGGGACAAGGGGGAAAATAGAAGGGAGGGGGAAAGGTTTTTAGATTCCCCTTTCCCCCCCCCCTTTTTAAATTTTCGTTTGGGGGGGAAAGGGGTTCCCCTTTTTCCATATTTTGGTCCCTTTTTTCCCCCCCAAAAGGGGCCCCGATTTTTTCCTCGTTGGGGAATTTTTTCCCAAAATTTGGGGATTTAATTAATATGGGGGTTCCCCCTTTTTTATGGCCCCTTTCCTTTCCCCTTCCCTTCCCTCCCAGCGTTTTACGGGTAAAGGGGGTGGGCCTGTTTAAAACCCCGGGGGTTTCCAGGGGGAAAGGGGAAAATGTCTTTTCCCTTTGGGAATTTTTTTTTTTTTCCCCAAGGAAGGGAAAAAAAGCTTTTTTGATCAGGGAAATTTTCTTTTTAACTTTTCTGGGTTTAAAAAAAACGGGCTGGTTTTTTTCTTTTTTAAATTTGGGGGAAATTTTTTGGTTTATTTTTCAATGGGGTTTTTTGGGGGAAAAATTTTTCCTTCTCCTAAAAAATTCTGGATCCCCTTTTAAAATTTTTTTTCCCGGGTTTTTTTAATTTTAAAATTTTATTTCAGGTGTTTTTAGTTTGGGGTTCTTTTCAAAAGGGTGATTTTTCCTCATTCAAAAAATTAATTTTTGGCTTTTAATTTGTACAAAAGTTTTTAAAATAAGAAACCGGGATCCACCTTTTTTTGATTAGCTAAAGGGGGGGGAAACCTCGAAGGGGGCTTGGGGGGGCTAAAATTTTTTTCTCGGGGGCCCCTTTTAACCCCCCCCTTTTTACTTTTTTTGGCCCTTAAATTTAAAATTTTCCCCCCGGTTTTTCTGAAAATTCCCCCCCAAAAGGTATTTTTTTTTTATCTCGATTTTTCCAAATAAAGTTTCTTTAAAAAAAAATGGTTTTTAAAGGTCCACCTTTTCCCCGGGCCTTTTAAAATTCATTAGTTGTAGAAAAAAAACCCCTTTTTGGGCCTCATTAAAAAAAATTCCCCCCCTCTGGATGGGGTTAAAACTAAAAAAAATTCCCCTCCATTAACTTAGGGGCCCAAAAAAAAACCCCAACCCCAAAAGTCCCCGGGGAAACCCCCACCTTTTTTTTTGTTGGGGGGAAAAAAGGGGGAGGGCCCCAAAAAAAAAGTTATTCACGGGAAAAAACTAAAAAAGGCCACTTTTAAAAATATAATTTTTTAAATTTTTTTATTATATTTAAAAAAAAACAAGGCCAAAAAAAACCTAATTTTAAAACCCCCAATTTTTAAACCCCTTTTAAGGCAAAAATCCCGGGTAAAAAAAAAGGGGGGGAAAAAACCTTTAAAGGTGGGTAGGGGGAATTTTTAAAAATTACAAAATTGGGGTTCAAACCAAAAAACCCTTTTACATTTTACGAAAAACCCCCCCAGGGGGACAGATTTTAATGGGCCCCGGGAAAGGGAGGGGGCCCCCCATCCATGGGGATGGCTTAATGGGGGGGGAACCCCCTAATACAAAAATTTTTGAAAAAAAAAAATCACCTGGGGGAAAGGGGGTGGGTAGTACGTTTTTTTTATTTTTATAAAAGTTTACGTTTTTTGGGGAAAGGGAATTTTTACAAAAAGGGAAAAAAATTTAAAAAAACCTTTTTAACCCCCATTTAAAAAAACAAAAAAAAGAAGGGGCCCCCCTGGGGGCCAAAGAAAAAATTTGGGTTTCCTTTTCCCCGGGGGGGGGGGGAACCAACTTTTGAAACCCCCACTAATATTACCGGGGGGCCCCAAAAAACCATTTAAATGCCCCCCCACGTAAAAATCTTTGAAACTTTCGGGGGTTTTTTAATTAGCGGGACGGGAAAAAAATTGCATTTCCCAAAAAGGGGTCCCCAAACGGGGTTTTCCCCCCCCCAAAATAAAAAGGGGGGTTTTTCTTCAGGGGATTATCGTTTTCATGGCCCAAAAAGGGGGGTACAAAAATTTTTTTTCCCCAAAAAGTAGAGGACCGGGGAAATTGGGGTTAAACTCCCATATCACAGGGGGGGCCCAAGCAAAATTTGGGTTGGTTTCCCAAAAGGGGGGGATTGAGAATAAATTCCCCTTTATATGGAAAAACCCACAGGGGGGCTTAAAACCCCAAATCGCAGTTCCCTTTGTTTTAAAGGGCCCACGGAGGAAGAACGGTTTTAAGTTTTGCGCCCTAAAACCGGGGTTTTTCCCTTTTTTTCCCCGGGCGGGGTTTTTAAAATTTTCCCAAGCCCCTTCGCGAGCTAGGGCTACTTCCTTTTCCCCGGGCCCCCCTTTTCCCAAAAGGGAAGGGGATAGGG
>JAODAL010042347.1:0-34927 GCA_025379985.1 Phyllomedusa bahiana | reverse complement strand
TTTTCAATTTTCCCCCCAAGGAACAAAAAAGCAGTTTTTCCAGGGAAAAAAGTGTCTGAGGGACGGGAAAGGGCGCTGCCCTGTACAAGTATAGCAACTTGGGCAATGGATATCTTAACGATTAACCCGACCCAAGGGTTAAAGGAAGCGACCTCCAATTCGTCAGCTTCCTGACTATCTCATTCATTGCAACTGACAAATTAAGCGCCAGAAACTGATGCACCTCTCTGTGAATCTGTATGCTGAGGTATGTGAACTGTTCCACGACTTCCATCTGGCACCTCGGGGAAAAACCCCCCCAATTTGGACATCATCCACCGCAAATAACATGTTTTTGCCCAGTTTTTTTTAGCCCGGAAAACCCCCCCAGTTCATCAGCAAGGGGGAAACAAGGAATCTCGGGGGTTTTGCCAGAAAAAACCAAAGGGAATCATCGGCATATGGAGACCTTTTTCCCGTTCCCCTGTTTTCCCAGTTTTCAATCAAGGGGATTATTGTTAATAAGAATTGAAAAGGGTTAAAGCTATGCAAACAATAAAGGGGAAAGGGGACACCCCTGCCGAGGGGCTCTCCCAGGGAGGCAGAAAAACTCCGTTTCCCAAACATCTCGCTTTTGGCTTCCATACAATATCTGGACCCACCTAAGAAATTCTGTGGGAAAACTTTTCAATATTTCAATATTTCCACATGAATCCCCCCCTCTATGGAGTCGAACGCCTTTTTCATTATCAATTTTTGGGAATCCCTCTGTGGCCTGCTTTTTCCTGGGTCGTTGCAAGTTTTGTGAATGCCTCCTCGATTAATGTCGGTGGATTCCCTGGATAACCCGGACGATCCATCTCAACAATAGAGGAATGATGGAGTTAAGTCTCACGCAGGGCCTTGGTAAAATTTGATACACGTTAATAAGTGAATTTTGGCGGTACAGTTCATAATCGGGGGGAGGTGGGGACTTTTTTGTGAATGACAACTATTTTAGCCTGTATTGCGTTTGGGGGTAACTGCTCTTTCTCAAGGTATATCTAAAAAAATTGACCAATTTTGGGACTAAGCTCCCAGCGTATAATTAAACCTTCCAGGGGAAAACCGTCAGGGCCGGGGCCTTGCCAGTTTCCCTCTGCCAGTAGCCTACGGGCTTCTTTCCCCCATAGACCCCCAGGGCTTCCCTTCTCCTAGACAATACCCAAAATGAAATTGACCCCAAAAAGTCTTTAATTTTCACTTTCCCTGGGAACCCAAATTTTAAAGGATAAAAGTTTCTAATATCTGCAAAAGGCTGCAAACTTCAGAATACGTACCCGTCCCCCCTCGAATTTGGTGCCAGCCCCACTGTCTTGGGGGGTTTTTGTTTGGGCTAAGAAAGCTAACCCCCTTTCCCATTTTTATCCCCCTCCGCGAAGATTGTGTGTTTCTGCGCAGAGCCCTTTGTGTGTAGGGGTGAGGGTGGTTTTTAAGGCCCTTTGTTTTTTTTTCCATCTCCCCCTTACTTTCCTCTTGGGCTGTCTTAACATAGTCCCCCTCACCCTTTCCCACCCCCCTCCACCCCCACCCTTCGGGATTGAGACTCTGGGTCTAGGGATTTAAAAATTTCCCCTAGTCACCGTTTAAAGGGGGCGTCCCATGTTAAAGGATCAGCCGAGCCTTCTTTTGTTTCCCCATATGCTATGCCTACTCTAAAATTTTCCCCCCCCGGGGGACAAACAACCTTTGGGTTTTTTATCCCTTTCCCTTCTAGGTCCAGCCTTTCGTGCGAACTGCACCCGTAAGGGGCATGGTCCAGTGCCCCCTCTGCAAATAGTCCGCCGCCACCCCTGCAAAAGTGGTCTATGCGGGGAAAGGGGTCCCGATCGCGAATAACACGAAAACTGCCCTTTCCCTGATGCTTTCCAACCCCCCCAAACCCCTGCTAGGCCCCTGTCCAGCCCCCTGTCCCAAAAAAAGGGTCATGCTTTGTCCGTGGCCCCGGGCGGTCCATATCTTGACAGCGTGCTTAAAGTCCCCCTCGAGAAAGGGGACGTAGGAACAATGCCGAAGGGGCGCCAACCCTTTCCAACAATCGCTAGACGGGAGGAGGGGCATATACCCCACCCAGGATTACTCCGTTTTCCCCAATTTAGCATGTATAACAATATACCCGACGGGAAGGGGATATGGCATGCAACAATGTAAGGGAGGTTTTTGCCACCGTATGGAAACCCCCTGGCGTAATTAAAGTAACCCCATGATGCTGGAGCCAAAAACCATGGCCTTTAAGGCTAAAATTTTTTTTCCCTCTTGGGGGCGATCTTTCAATTCCAAATGTCCCGGGTTTTATTTGGGCGTAAAAAAATTGAAAATAGGTTCTTTTAACTTGCAGTTAGACCCCGGACATTCCCTAAAAAATTAAGAAACGCCATTTTTTAAATATATGGAAAATCGCCCTCGAAGCAAGGCGGGCCGGTGGGGACCCTCAAAGCATACCCCACATAAACCCCTTTCATACCGACAACATCTCACAACTTACAAAAATTGTTAACTTTTAAAAAGTCCCTTTACCCACCACCCTGCCCTACCGACCCAACATGGAGGCTTTGTTCCTAAACCTCTTGTGAAGAAAAAAAAACTAACTCTTCCTCCATAGGGGGAGTTACCAATTAACAAAATTACTTTATCTCATCCCCAAAACCACCGGGGAGGAGCCAAATGAAAAATGTAGGTTTCGAACTTCCCTAAAAGGGTTAGATGGAGAAGAAAAAAAAAGCAAAAGCCAAACTTTCTTTCTTTCCCTCCCTCCCTCTTCCCCTCTCCTTCCCACCACAAACGACAGAAAAAAAGGGAAAAAAGACTCATATCTATGAGCTCCATATACACTGTAGATTTCCCCTAAACAAAGACAACTTAACTTTTTAAACCGTGGGCAGCCATAATTAACTAGGGCCAGGCCAAGCTCACCGCATAAATTTAAAATATTACCCAGAAATGGAACTGGAATTCCAAAGAATTCTATGAACAATGTATGCGGGCCTCTCCGTTTCCCGCCAATTCAGTGGGATAGTCACCGTTAGCAGTGTACTGTCCCCTGTTCAGGACTCTTGTTAACAGTGGGAGCTATTCCTCTGTACAGGGAGGGTGAACCAGGGCTGATTATTGTGAGCAGAGTCCCTCTGTATGAGCCTCCTACCCCTTGCAGGGATAGTTCCAGCAAGCCCTTGTGAGACGATCTAAGGACTGTCCAAGCTGTTTAGGGCAATTCAAACAGGATAGCCTTTTACCACCACAGTCCGGGTCACAGCAGGGATTCAGCACCCCCCCAAGAGCGCCGTACCGGTATCTTTATGGGGCGTCCCCAAGCACACCCCTGGTGATTATGGCAGGAGTCTCGAGGGTTCAGGATGAGGACCAGGAGTCGCAGGGCTCCAGGAACCAGGGTCACCGGTTTCTCCCCCCTTCAAACCACCTCACCGGCCTCTAGAAGCAGGATGCTAGAAGTCCTCTTCCTTACTCACTCCCCGCACTCTGCTCTCACGTGGCCACCGGGCGATCGATGCCACGTCCCGCATTACACTGGAAGTAGCTGCTCTCGGTCTGGCTCCTGACTCCGTGCCGCTCTCCGCTTCCCGGAGTCCTCGCCGCGTAGCCTTCCCGTCAGTGGTGTGGCAAGGTGAGAAGTCCTAGTCCGCTCCTCAGACTGCGCTGCGGCTCCACAGCAAGCACAGGGTGCACAAGATGGCCGCCGTCGTCGTCTCGCTACCGCAGGTATAACTAACCCGTAGCTGCCTCTCACAGGTCCAAACTGCTGCTGGGGTCTTCAGTGGACACTCAGCCGCCCACCAGTGGCACTTTGCCAAAGAGTAGGTCAGGGAAACAGGATGGTGTTCAGGATAACTGCCGGAGCTCGCTCACTCTGCGTCCTCACAGCATGCCGGCAAACCACGCCCCCCCAACATGCACTTTACTGAGCCAGCATGAGCAGGGGAGCAAGCACGTTATGTCTGTGGGTGTGATGAAGCTGGCAGACTGAAGATGTGAAGCTGTGTTAACACACCACCTGTTTTGAAACTAAAAATGCTGTGAGCTGACAGAAGGTACAAGAAGTGAGGTAATGAGAAAACCCTTTTAAAGCCTCTAAGTGTATAAATCATTTGGAAGCATCTAGGGAAATACTATACAGATGGTATATGACTCCTTTATATCTCACAAAGATGGGAAAGTCAGTTTGTTACGCCGTTTTGGAATTCTGTTTATCAGCTGATAGAAAAGGTTTTTGGAAATCTAGGCAATAGGCAGGGCTGCCTATAGAAATTTTGGTGCCCCATACAGCCAAAGTGCCTGGGCCCCCTTTCCATGTCCCACCCCAAACACGCCCCTTCCCAGGCACCACCCCAAACATGCACCACCCATTCACTGTCGTAGCCACGCCCCCTTTCACGTCCTCATTAGCATTTCCTAGTCTGGAAAATATTTGTTTTGGCCAAAAGATTTTGAATGCTGCCACCATGCCAAGGTAGACTCTTTGGGCAGGGCCCTACTCTACTCTAACTCAGATTTTAGAGCAGGATGGAAGTGGATTTAACACGAAAATCCATGTTTACAGATCCCTGGGTGAACATGTCCTATACACAGTCACATACATTATGATCTTGTCCAAGAAAAAAACCCTCATGTTTTATGTAGGTGGAAAAAAAAATTATGGCTACTGGAAAAGGCGGAGGAAAAAGAAACAGCCAAATTATGACCATCTGTCAGGAAGGGGTTTTCCTTCCCACCCTCCAAGAGCCGTAACTTTTTTTTTTTTTTTCCCCCAGCTACATAGACCTGACTGTTTTTTTTGTAGGACAAGATGGACTTATCATAAGGGCTTGTTCACACAACGTTTTGCCGATCCGCTTTTGGATCCGTTTTGCGCAAGAAAAGCGAATCCGCTAAACGGATCTAACAATTGTCAGTGTGATTAACATTGCTTTCAATGGCAAAAGCGCATCGCCGTTCTCACGGGAGATCGCCGATGTGCTTTTGAGAGCTCTCCTGCACTGCGCTTTTCAGACCCGCTTTAAGGATTGACATGTCAATTCTTCTTGCGTTCTACGCAAGTGAAAGCCCATAGGGAATAATGGAGTGCGCTTTTGGCACCTGTCCAAAAGCGCTCCACACTGTGGGTACGTATTGCCGGCGCTTTGGTTCCTAAAAGGGCAGTGCACAGCTCATGGATCGGCGGGTGAGCCATGGCCGCAGGGGGGCTGGATCGGCGCGTGAGCCGTTTCTGCAGGGGGCTGGATCGGCGCGTGAGCCGTTTCTGCAGGGGGCTGGATCGGCGCGTGAGCCGTTTCTGCAGGGGGCTGGATCGGCGCGTGAGCCGTTTCTGCAGGGGGCTGGATCGGCGGTGGACCGCAGGAGACAGAGAGAGTGTTGCGGAGCCGCTTTTCGGATGCAGTTTTCAGTGCTAAAAAAAAAAAAAAAACGGATCCGTAAAACGGATCCAAAACATCGTGTGAACAAGCCCTAATGTGTGTGACTGTGTCTAGGGTAAACATGATCTGTAAACATGGATTTTGGTGTGGAATCAATGGTGCCATTTAATGTTCTTGGAAACTGTGAAATATCTGGAAAAAAAAAAGTACTTGCGCCATGTTTGCGGGAGTTTTGTTTTTGCGGCGTTCAATCTTCAGTAAAAATGTTTTATCTGTATTCTACAGTTTGATCCGCATCCGCCAATACCAAACATGTAGGGTTTCCGTTATGTTTCGGTACCGTAAAAATATTCAAAACATTTTACTATTTTTGAAATTTGCACCACTATGCTATTTTGTGCGGACAGTGCGGCCAATAACTTTTTGTACTAACACCTACAGACCTGAGTGAGGCGGCATTTTTTGCGGGCTGAAGTGTACTTTTATTGCTACCAGTTTGGAATACATGCCACTTTTTTGATCAATTTGATTCTAATTGTGAAATGACCAAAAAACTGCAATTTTGGTGTTTGGAATTTTTTTCTTCTACAGTGTTCAGTGTATGGTTATGTCTCCACTGCATCGGACAAAAAATGGCCAGAAAGTGGTCGATTTTTTTCCAATGCACGGCTGCGGTATTTGTCATGCTTTGTACAAAAACCGCGGTCGCTTCTTGTTTTTTTGACGTAACCCACACAATTGTATTGTATGGGAAGATGGAAAGAGAACTAAAAGCGCCGGCGTATTATACAGCATGTTGTATAACATGCTGGTGCCAGAAGACGAGCAGAGGAAAGACGAGCTGTGGAGACTGCAGCTCATCTTTTCTATTGCCGTCTATGGGGCCGCACGCACGATCGTATCTTTGGCGCTTTTAAAAAAATAAAATAAAAAGCGCCGCAGATACGATTGGGAAGCTATACAGTAGAGACATAGCCTGTGGGATAACTTATGTTATATTTTAATAGATGAGACTTTTTTGCCCAGGGTGACATCAAATATGGGAATTCTTTTATGTATCTTATTTGTAAAATGGCGAAAGGGGGGTGATATAAACTTTTACGGGTATGTTCACACGGCGTCTTGGGTCCGTGTGAACATCCGCTTTTCAGATGCGTCTCTAGGTCCGTCTGAACAGATCCAGAGACGCATCTAACAATTAGCAGTGGTTTATCACTGCCGGCAATGAAAAACGCACAGCGGCGTTCACACGAGTGGTCGCCGCTGCGTGTTTGCATCGCGCCTGTCGGGTCAGTCTTTCGGATGCGATCCAAGAAATGACATGCAGTTCTTGAAGCGGGCCCCATTCAGGAGTACCGGCTGTAACCCCTGTACGGCGGCCCTGGCAATAGGTCACCAGTTATTGGTCTTTTTACTTGATGCCTATTTGACAACTCGCATACGGATTGTAGCCAGGTCTCATTTAGTTAGGCATTAGTTATCCCTTAATGGGATTTAAAAAAAAAAAAAGTGTAAAAAAAATAAATATTTAATAAAAAATTATTGTGCATATACTGTATTACACACTGAATATCTGTACACACATACATTCTACATTTTTGTAGTCGCCATGTTTTTGTTATATATTTTAGGTAATTAGTTAATAATTTTCTATATTTTACTTCATAGGAAGATCAGCACTATATTCATTAACTTAGAGATAATGTATATTTGCAATATATCTCTGCTTTCTATACTAGACTTCTCAATTGTCAGAAATCCTTTGTCATGTATGAGAGCTACTGTACATATGGCGTAACCACTCCATATGGAGTACAGTAACCACTTTACTGTATTAGGATCTGTATGCTGAGTGTTTGTTGCAAATTTGGGATATATTTTTGAAAACATTTTAATGTTTACAAAAATAGTTATTTGGGTCACTTTTGCGGGAGGAGCTAGGTGGAAAGGATTTGTTTTTATGTAGTTCATGGTTTGGTGTAATTGACATGTAATCTGTATTCTGCAGTTTGGAATGATTCCGGTGATACTAAAAGGGGGTAGAGTTTTATTTAAAAAAAAAAAAATTGTCATTTTATTGAATGTGCACTGCAGCACCATTTTCTACGATCATTAAGGGGGAGTTCACATGGCATGTTGAATATGAAAAAAACAATAGGAATTCCTTTCCTTAATATCCTTCTCGTTTATTGAAAAACTTATTAAAAAGCACAAAGCAAGGTGGTAGCTTATGATACAGAGACAGATGGAGGGTCCCGCTTTGTGGCTTATGTGTTTCAAGTCCAAGAAGGACTCTTGATCACAGCTAACCTGCACCTATGTTGTGCTGGGTTAAAAACAAGTCACGGGATCCATTCACAAATGACAAGGCAGGTGAGGAGGCAGGGATAAGACCAAATATATATAAAAAAAAAAATAGAAATATTATCATTGTAAAGTGCTGCGAAATTTGTTGGCGCTATATAAATAAAGATTATTATTATTATCAGTATACTTTAAACATTCATAATAAAAAACAGAACAAAATAATAAGTGACATCTATAGAGAATATATATGTCTAAATGGTACTATTAGTACAAATACATAAGATCAGTGTGGAAGTTAAGACCTCTAGGATTACGAGTGTCCATATCTAGGATGCAGTATGCTTCTCTACGTCTGACCACATACCTCCAATCTCGTCCTCTCATCGGTGGCAAACCTTTCCATGCCCAAAAAAACGGAAAGTATGTAAACTTCCCCCCATGTATTTGCTTAGTGGCACCTGAAGTATTATTGTCTTTTTTACCGTTTGTCACTCACATGCGCCGCAATTCTGGTTTTCAACTTTATTGTACACCCTATATAATCTAGGTTATATGCAGTGCAGAAAATGGCATAAATGACTTGTAGAGTCAAAAATTAATTGTTTGATGTCATGCACTCTCGGTGTGTGTATTTGTTAACATTTTTCTTTTATCAGTCGATTTGCACATGTTGCACCTGATAGACAGACATATAAGTTTATTATTGTGTGCAGAATAAAAATTAATTGGAAAAAGTATCACCTAAGGTTCTATTTCTTTGTGCCACACATTGCACATTGCCCTCTGTTATAGCCAAGAATTTCTCATCCTGCCAAAGAATCGTAAAATTTTATACAGGATATTTTTTTTATTTTGTCGAAATCTCTACTAGACACTTTGGGCCACATGTATGAACCTGTTTAGGTCTAAAACTCACTTTTTTGCCCATAGTAACCTATGGGCAAAAGAGTGAGTTTTGGACCTAAACAGGTTCATACATGTGGTCCTTTGTTGGTATCTACATCTATATTTTAGGGTTGTTCTGTAGTTTTTGTTGTTCTAATAGTGTAACCTTGGTTTTACCTTCAATTTTTTTCTCTGCCTGTTTTAGTAACCATTTCAGGTAACCCTTTCTTTATTATATTCCTGTGTGATACAAGCACACTTTGCTCTAATATATTCCCCAGCTGGGATTGATTTGTATGGGCATGACAGCTGTTGTCTCTCAGAATGGTATTGCTTGACCAGGGTTTTCTGTATACGGTAGTCTGAACTTTACTGTTAACCTCAATCAACATTATATCTAAAAATGGTCCACAGTGCGAATGGTATGAGTTAAAAAATAAATTTAAGCTGTTGGAGTTGAAGTAAGATATCAAGTTTAGTATGGATGCCACATCTCTCCCTCCTTCAAACCTTCAAGAGGTCACCTATGTAGTGCCTGTACCAAACAATGTCTTCCTGAAACGGATTAATTGTGAAAATCCTCTTTCTCTCACCACCCCATGTATAAATTGGCAAGAGAGGGGGAAAAAGTAGAGCCCATTGGGGCCCCCTCTATTTGCAAATCAAACGTACCATCAAATACAAAAAAGTGTAGATAGTAAAAATGCAATACCCATAATGATAAACCCGTTCACAAATATACACACACACAGAGTGTATGACATAAAACAATGTATTAATTGTGACTCTACGCACATTTATGCCATTTACTGCATTTCATGTAACCTATATTATATAAGGTGCACAATAAGAGTTGAAAACCAGCATGTGAGTGACCTAAATGGTAAAAATTGCACCGATACTTCAGGTGCCACCAAGCACTCCGTGGAAATACATGGGGGAAGCTTACATACTTTTTTGGTGTGTGTGGGTTTTTTAGTTTTGTTTTTTGTTTTTCTTGCATGGAAAGGGTTAAGTCACTGAGAGGAGGAGATTGGAGGTATGCGGTCAGACGTGGGAAAGCATACTGGGTTGATGAGATGGACAGTCGTATTCCTAGAAGTCTTAATTTCCGCAATGATCTTGTGTTTTTTTATTAATAGTACCATCTATACATATATATTCTCTATAGGTGTGTCAAATTATTATGTTCTGTTTTTCATTATGCATGTTTATATTATATTGTATACTGATTTATATTTCTTTTGATATATCTGGTCGTATCCCCGCCTCCTCACCTGAGAGCAGCTTTGTCATTTGTAAATGGATCCCGTGACTTGTTTTTAACCCAGCACAACACAGGTGCGGGTTCGCGGTGATCAAGAGTCCTTGGATTTAAAACGCATAATCCAGAACGCGGGACCCTCCATCTGTCGCTGTCTCATCAGCTACCACTTTGCTTTGTGCTTTTTAACCCCTTAAGCCGAAAGCCTGAAATGTACTTAACAACCAGCAAATTTTTTATTTTTTGCCTCCCTGTGTTTCAACAGTCGTAAATTTTTATTTTTTCAATGATGCAGTTGTATGAGGCCGCCTTTTATTTGGGACAAGTTGTACTTTTTGAGGGAATAGTTTAAGTTCACTTATAAACTATTGCAGAATTTTTTTTCAATTTTTTTTAAACCATTCACATTTCACACTTAATTACTTGTTAGGTTAATTCTTAAGGTTATTAGTCGTGTGGATACCTAAAATGTGTACGGGTTATTTTTGTGTAATGTATGCACAATTTCTTTTTTATTTTATTTTTATTTTTTCTGCACTTTTTTAGGTTTAACTTTTTTTTTTTTCTAAATCCCATGAAAGGATAACTGTTTTTTACTTATAACATATTTATAAATGCTAATACAGGCAGTCCCCGACTTATACCGTTCTGACTTACATCTGTCTCCTAGTTACAAACGGACGCTGACGTGGAATGCTCGCACTTGTAGTTCCATGTTCTACAGCAGATAGTAGCTGTGGAAGGACAAGTTCTAGCATGCCACAGCAGCACATGAGGTGAAAATGAGGTGAAATCTTAAGGTCACAGACAGCAAAAAAAAATGTTACAACTTACATACAAATTCAACTTAAGAACAAACCTACAGTCCCTATCCCGTTCGTAACCCGGGCACTGCCTGTATATTATAATCTGTGTCGGTTTGACACTGGCAGCCCTGGGGCCACTCTAAGTCCCCAGGGCTGACTGTGCAGCCATTCTCCACAGGTGACCTGTCAGGTCACCGGAGTTCCGATCAACTGACAGAGCAGGGGAAAGCCCTTTGATTATGTGGCGATCACGAACCATGGCAATTAGAGGGTTAAGCGCCGGGGAGCGTACACAAACCCTGATTTCTGTAGAGACACCAAAAGGCATCGCTGCAGACGAGCGACCTGCACTGCCCGACGTCAAAAGTCGGCTGGCAATCCTTAAGGGGTTTATAAGGTTTTTAAATAAAGGATGTTAAGGATTCCCATATTCCTTCTGTTTTTTTCATATTCACAATATTGATGCAGGCTGTTGTCGACAGCCAGGATTCCTGGATCTCTCCCAATATAGTGGACGGAGCGGATACACAGCCCAGCGTGGTGAGCGAATATCTTCTTTCTTGTGTTTTTGTTTCGTTTTCGTTTGGAAATTGAAAACACTTGCAAGCATGTACTTTCAAAATGGCAAACTGTACAAATTTAGTATGATTGGAATTGTATCGACCTGCAGAACACACATTTATGCCATGGAGTGCACTCTATAGAAACTAAACCCCCATAAAAAGGACGCAATTGCTTATTTTTCACGTTCCACACCTACAGTGGGCCATTGTTTTCTAGGTGAAAACAAGCTATTGGGCGCAATGCACTTCTCTATACAGCAGGTTGCAAACGTATTTGTGCCCCTTGAACTGTTCCCCACTTTTAAACATTACTACCACAAACCTAAATGTATTTTATATAGTTTGTACTAGAACTACACAAAGTAGCAAGTATTTGTGGACTGTAAAGAAGTGTGCTTTTTCAAATTTTTGCAAATTAAAAACTGAAGTGTGCCATGTACATGTATTCAGACCCCTGTACTCTGATACCCCCTTATAAAATCCAGTGTGACCAATTGCCTTTAGAAGTAACCTAATTAGTAAATAAAGCACATCTACATATAACTTATTCTCCGTATAACTACAGCTTTTTTGTGAAGACTTCAGAGGTTTGTTAGAGAACATAAGTGAACAAACCACATAATTAAAACCACATAATTAAAACCAAGGAACACACCAGACAGGTCAGGGATAAAATTGAGGCAAAGTTTATTGCAGGTTTAGGTTTTTTAAAATAAAAATAGCCCAAGCTCTGAACATCTCATGGAGCATTTCAATTCATCATCCATAAATGGAAGGTGTATGGCACAACGCGTAACCTGCAAAGGCCACCTAAACTGACAGCCCAGTCCAGGAGAGCACTAATTAAATAACTAGAAATAGGCTCAGGATTACTGTGGAGGATCTGCAAAGATCCACAGCTTAGGTGGGAGAATCTGTCCACAGGACATCTATTAGTCATGTACTCCACAAATCTGGCCGTTATGGAAGAGTGACAAGAAGAAAGCCGATTTTAATGACAAGCTATAAGAAGTCCCATTTGCAGTTTGCAAAAAGCCATGTAGGGGACACCGCGAGCATGTGGAAGAGGGTGCTCTGGTCAGATGAGACCAAAATGTAACTTTTTGGCCTAATTGTCATACGCTATGTGTGGAGGAAAGCCAACACTGCACATTACTCTGAACACATACCATCCCCACTGTGAAGCGTGGTGGCAGCATCATTTTGTGGGGATACTTTGCTTCAGTAGGGTCTATGAAGCTGGTCAGAGTTCATTGGCAGATGACTTGAGCTAAATACAGGGAAATCCTTGAGGAAAAACCTGTTAGAGGCTGCAATAGACTAGAGATGAAGGCGTCAGTTCACCTTCTAGCAGGACAAGGACCCTAAACATACAGCCAAAGCTACAATGAAATGATTTAAATCAAAGCATATTTGTGTTAAAATAACCTAGTCAAAGGCCAGACCTAAATCCTATTGAGAATCTGTGGCATGAGTTAAAAATAACTGTTAACAAACGTTTGCCAACCAATCTGACTTAGCTAGACTTATTTTTCAAAGCAGAATGGCCAAAAGTACCAGCCTCTAAATGTGCAAAGCTGGTATAGACATACCCCAACAGACTTGAAGCTGTCATTGCAGCTTAAAGTGCTCCTACAAATGTATCATTTTCTTTACAATTGCTACTTTGTGTTGCACATAAAATATCAATGAAATACATTTAAGTTTGTGGCTGTAAGGCTATGTTCACACGGTGTAATTGCGGGGACGTATTTCGCCTGTAATTACGTCGGGGGCGGGGGGCCGGCATACGGTATACGCCGTGAATAATTGACATGTCACTTATCTCCTCCCGCGACGTATTGTGCGAGCAGGGAGAGGAGACGTAATCCATAGTTCTCTGAGAACTGTGGATTACTGTAATGACTGGGACGTGTCTCGCCCCGTATTTAGCGCAGTACGGCGCAAAATACGGGGCGAGATTCGTCCCAGTTTAAGCTGTGTGAACATAGCCTAACGTTTAAAAATGAGCAGTTTAAAGGGTATCGTTTGAAAACCACTGTACATGTTATGTACATGTTAATAAATGTACCTATTCTGCTTATATTTTGTTTGACATATGATTGGTGCGTTTTTTACACAAAAATTTGTCAAAAACTTTTCCTTGAAATAAACACATTTTTCACCATTAATACAATGTGAACAGTCTTATTGTTGAATCCCACTGCCATTGTACAAAAAATAGGAACCATGTTAATGCACCTACTGCATTGGGTGACAGGTGTATATGACTCCTGAAGCTTGCCTGCAACTGTTAGAAACAAAATATACATGGCAATTCTAGGGTGCTGACAGGTTTTTATGACAAAGATTAGGAATATTGTGGAGTACGAGACCCCTAATCTCGTGATCGGAGGATAGGTCATATGACAATTGTGTAAATACTGGCTAGGCTAGGGCTACATAGCGAGTTTGGCCATGACACGCATGGCATTGCAAGTGTGTCATAGTTGATGTTTTTGTTAATCTCTTGTCCCATAAAAATAAAATATTCTATCAAATAGTTGTACACACAAATAACAACAAACCTTCACATCTGGATGGAAAGCTCTATGGTGATAAAACAAATGGTCTTGTCAAAGTAAAAAAAAATATTATTGTGCAAATATAGTAAAACCTAAAAGTTTGTCTTCTGGATTGTGGGGATTAAAAATGGGGAATTCACAGGCCCATAATAGCTGCAGTACTGAGATTTTAAAAGTGCATTGCAACTAAACTAAAAAGGTAAATATTCATATATTAAATAAAAACACTCGTCATTGCTGTTTTAAATGAGTTTTCTCCTCGTTTTTTTTTTTATTATTTTATTTTAGAGTGGAGAGACCCGACCTGTTGATATAAGTGTTGGTGAAAGGGTTCTTCTTCCTGAATATGGAGGAACCAAACTTGTGCTTGATGACAAGGTACATACGTTGGTTTAAAAACATTTTTTTGTTACCAACTGCGTATTGAGATGACTTATTAATGTGTTCTTTTTGGTTTTTTTTTTCTTCTATTTTTTACATTCCAGGAATACTACTTATTCAGAGATGGTGACATTTTAGGAAAGTACTTGCCATAAACTTGAATTTTTTTTTTTTTCTTCATTCCACAACCTATTGCAAGTGAAGATCATGTAATATAATGCATTAATAATATGCAATAATAAAGTAAAACACGTGTTGCTTTTGTAATGTGCATTTGTTATACTCCTTTTTTACACAGTTTAGTACTGTGGTCAGTATTTTTCATCTGCTCTTTAACACATTGTCTGTAATATATTCAAGAAAGAAAAGTTCCACACTTTGTTCTTCCGAGCAAACAATTTGATGTTTGTTTATGATACAGCTACTTTGAATTCTGCCTAATCACTTATATGAAATAAAGTTTAACATGGTTTGCAGACAGAAGTCTCCTTCGGATTAAGCAATCATATAGTTACACAAAAGGAACACTAATAACCAGCCATAGCAACTTTCATCACAAAGCACAATTGATTTTATATCTGAAGAATGTACAGACAGACTCCAAACTCTAGTCAATAAAGAAATGTACTGGATTTTCAAACTTAAAGGGGTTGTCTCGCTACAATGATTGGGTTTTAATTTAAAGATCTTTAAAAAACAAGCAGCTTTGCAATATATGTTCATTACAAATGTCCTACTGATTTTGAGTTAGCCCTGTTAGTATTACTACATCAGCTCCTCAAATCTCTATAGTAGCCGACCTGTTGATCCTTATCTTACTGGCTGTCAGGTCTGAATGACTCATCACCTTTGAAGACAGGTCGGAGCAGAGAGCCCCTCCCGCACAGAATGCTTCTGTAGTGGAAGGAGGGGGAGGAGGACTCTGGCATCTGTGTCCTGGATTAACCCTGTGTGTGCCTGCTTCCTCCTGCTCTCTACACAGATGGATGTGACAGCAGTGACCCTGTCTGTTACTATAATCATGATATGTCTTTGGAACTGTGACTATACTAATACTATACAGATCAGGGGGCATGTGAATACTTTATGTTCTCCTGTATTAGGGACACATCCTGAGTATAGTAACACTTCCCTTGTTGTTGCTGGAGATGTGGAGACTTGTAAGCTAAGCAGGGGATATAGGAACACATGCATCCCCTCTGCTCTATTAGCACACCACTTCACACTCATAGATCAGCCCTCTCCTGCAACAGACCTAGGCAGGCACACACAGGGTGAACTCTGAGAGCAAACCCCCTCCCCCCCCCCCCCTATAGAAGTTACGTAGCTGCCTGTGTGCTGATGGGAGGGGGGAGAGGGAGCAGAACAGACAGACCAAGAAACACGCCCCTCAGTTCAACTTACCAGGGACACTGACAGGCTGAAAGCTCGTAATGAGACAACTCCTTTAATACTCTGAACCCTGCTGGCTTAAATGAAGCGCAGGAGTGTATCCAGTAACATTGTATAGATTCACAGAGGTTCGCTATGATTTTAATAGGAGGTCTTATATAATTGATTTTATAGGAAGAGTGATTATTAGGTTTTTAGAAACGTATTTTAATTGGAAGGCTTTTATGGAGTTTATTTTTATATATATCAGGAGTTACTATATTTATATAGTGTAATAGAAACCTGTTTTTCCCCACTGCGGATGGAGTTCTGGCATAGAGTATGCGCAGTTCGCATCTGAGCACCGATGGGGAGTCCTGGATACCCGGTCTATGACGCGGATTTCCGTTTCCGGCGGTGAGCGGACCGCTCTAATAGTAAACTGCAAGGAGAAGGATGACATCGTGGTCGAGCGGACAACTTGAGACATAAGTATAAATATATAGTTTTGTTTTTTATCATGTATCTTTGAGGGTTTTTATAAGTTAAGCAATTTTATACATATTTTAAAGGGACATGGGAATAGGACACTAATGCATTTGCACTCGCCTGTGTGGGATGTTCACAATTGACAGGAGATTGGTTAATTAATGAAAGGGTGGGCTTTGTAAAGACTATTTGAATAATGTTGAATTCTGAATGTATTTTAACTCCTGAGGAAGCTCGCGAGGATGCGAGTGAAACGCGTAGAGGTCTTGTCTTATTAGTTTGAGTTATTTTTTGTTTTTTATATAATAAATTCTCTAATTTTAAATGAGAATTTGTGCTCCTCCCTGATAAATCTTATGGAAGGAAACTTTTAAATCCGAAGAGCGCTAGAAATACCTCCCATTTTTTCTACAACTGGAATCAGTTGTAGATATAGAGCTATAAAGCACAATTGATGTAATATAGTATTACAAATCCACTTTAGAGCTCTTGTAATTGCAACAATATTACAAACCAAAAGAAAGTTAAAGGAGCAAAATGTAGTAATAAAACATGATTCTTCTATGTTTAGTATGAGGCTGGGAAAAAATACTTCCAGTGGAAGGGTAAACATTAACCCCTTACCGACATTTGCTGTACTCATACGGCAATGTCGGTAAGGGGTTCCCGCAAATTGCCGTATGAGTACGTCAAGGCGATCTTGCGCGCTCACAAGCGGAGCGCGCAAATCGCGGCATGGAACCAGCGTATATTACCGCTGGGATCAAGCCACATCCCCCACGGCCGGAGTGAGCTCCGACCGTGGGGGATTAACCCCCCGATGTCCGCGACATCGTGGTCCGACATCGCGGCTGCGGGCGGCAGGGGGTGAGCTCCGCCCCCCGAGATCCGGCGCAGTAATGGGCGAGCACCGCTACGGAGTCTCCTACCAGCAGCCCGGACTGAATGACAGCATCCGGGTTGTCTGGTGACGTCACGATGCCCACAATGCTTTGGGTGGGCAGCGTGACTGACATTGCCATGGACACCAGCATACAGCTAAAAGTTGTTTGCTTATCTCCTTTTGCATGAACGATCTCACGATCTTTCATGCAATTCCCCCCTGGGAAAAGTGGAAAAAGTGGAAAAAAGTAAAACACAAAACACAAAAAATAAATAAAAACACGTACATCATCCTTTTCCCCCTTTACAAATGCCAATCGCCCCCAAAAAGATCAAAATAAAGTACCCATATTTTGGTATCGCCGCGTGCGTAGCGACCCACCCAAATAAATCTGTCATGTTAACCTTTTACGGTGAACGCCGTAAAAAAAAAAAACCCAAAAACAGTCACAGAATTGCAATTTTGTTCATCCTGCAGCACATAAAATGGAGTAAAAAAGTCATCAAAAACTCATATCAACATCAAAGTGATGCCAATTAAAACGTCATTCATCCCGCAAAAAAAAGTCCTTAAACAAGCTCTGTATACGAAAAATTAAAAAGTTTGGCTATTAGAAGATAGCAAATGCATAAAATATTGTTTTACACAATAAAAACACTTTTTTTTCAAAAAATTGTGCTTTCAAATAAAAAAAACTACTTTAAATTGGGTATCACCGTAATCGTCTCAACCCACAGAGTAAAACTAACTTGTCAGGGATACTGCAGGGTGAACGCTATTAAAAAAAAAAATAAAAAACCTGCTAGGATTGCAGTATTTTCTTCACCCTGCCTTCCAAAAAACAGATTTAAAAGCGATCATAAAGTTTTTGTCCCCTCAAAAATGTTACCAATAAAAATGCCCAACTCATCCCGAAAAAAAAAAGTCCCTAAACAGCTCCATAACAAAAAATTAAAAAAGTTATGGCTCTCAAAACTGCGTGATGCAAAACGTGTTTTCCTTTTCAAATAAGTGTTTTATTGTGTAAAAGCAGTAAAACATTAAAAAAATATATATAAATGTGGTATCGCTATAATGGGTATCAACCTGCTGAGCAAAACTAGCAGTCATTTAAAACCGCACAGTGACCGCTGTAAAAAATAAAAATAAAAAACACTACCAGGATTGCTGTATTTTGTACAAAAGCCTCACAAAAACCTTAATAAAAAGTGATCAAAGCAACACATGCCCCCCGTAATGGTACCAATAAAAACATCAACTCATCTCGTAAAAAACAAGCCCACAAGCAGCTCCATATGCAAAAAATTAAAAAAAAGCTATGGCTGTCAGAATAGGACAACATAAAACGCAACTTTTTAAAAACTCGCTTCTATTGTGTAAAAGTAATAAAACATTAAAAAAAAACTATATAACATTTATATTATTGTAATTGAACCGCCCCAAAATAGTAAAGTTATCCCGTCATTTATCCCGTAGGCGAATACTGTAAAAATGAAGCCCAAAAACAATGGCGGAACTGCGTTTCCCCCCTCCATTTCCATGGCCCAATGCTAAAAAAAAAACTAGGGAAACCTGTGCGCCCAAAATGCAAAATACACCCTAAATGAAACCCTGAGGGGTGTTTTAATCCAAAATGGGGCAACTTCTTGAAGGTTTCACCTGTTCTAGTACTTTGGGGGCTTTGCAGATGCGACATGGCCCCACCAATATCTGTGCGCCAAATAGCGCTCCTTCCCTTGTACCCCCTGCCATGCGCCCAAACAGCAGGGTTTTCAAAACCCAATGTAGGGTATTTCCGAACTTTGGAAGAAATTGGTAACACAATTTTGGGGCTTTTTTTCCAAGATTCCTTGTAAAAATAAAAAATTTTCAGCTAAAATTTTCAGATTATTGGAAAAAAAAAAACATATATTTTTTATTTCAGAGCCGAACGCGAAAAAAATTTGTGAAACGCCTGTGGGGTCGATATACTCACTACACCTCTGATAATATTCCGTAAGGGGTGTATTTCCAATATGGGGTCTTTTTAGGGGTATTTATTAAGTTTTGGAACTTAGGGTGTCTGCAAACCTGAAATGGCCCCAAAAATAAAATTGAATGAAAATGAGGCCCCAGAGTCCAAAAAGGTGCTCCTCCTATTTTGGGGCTTGTGGTTGAGCCCAAAAAATGCACTAGGGCCACATATGGGATATCTTGAAACGGCAGAATCTAGGGAATCAATATTAATTTGCATTTCCCTGATCACATTTACCGTATTCTTGTCAATAATGTATAAAAATTTAAAATCTGCAAAAAAAAGTGAAATTTTGAAATTTCACTTCCACTTTGCTTTAAAATTTCCCGTGAAACACCAATGGGTTAATAACTTCCTAAATGCGGTTTTGGGAATACTTTAAGGGGTGTAGTTTTCTTAATGAGGTCATTTATGGGGGTATCTAACATACAGGGCAATCAAAGTCAGTTAGAACTGTACTGGTCCCCTAAAAATTGTATATTGCAAATTTTCTTAAATTTTAAAATTAATACTAAATTTCTAAGCTCCCTAAATGTCGTAAAAAAAAAAAAAAAAAAAAACATTTAAAAAATGATGCCAAACTACAGCAGACATATGGTAGATGCTAGTTATAAACTATTTTGAGTGGAATAACGATCTGTCTTACATGCAGAAATTTTTGAAGTTTGACACTGGTAAATTTTTCACATTTTTCACGATAATTTGATATTTTTCACAAATAATTTTTTTTGGACCAAAATTTCTTACTATCTTAAAGCACAATGTGTCACGAGAAAACAATCTCTGAATCACATGGATAGGTAAGTGTCAAAAAGTTATTCTCACATAAAGTGACACATGACAGATTTCAAAAATGGGGCTCTGTCAGAGAGGCCAAAACTGGCTCCGGCGGTAAGGGGTTAATACAAAATGAGACAGCAATAATATAGCTGGAAGTGCAGCTTTAGGATTAAGAAAATGACTTTCAAGGCACTGTGTATAGTAAAACATGAGTTTAACACGAAAGATGATGGTAATGATTCAAATTCTAAATGCATAGACATGTCAAAATACTCCATGGACTTAGATGCTGAAAATAATTGAGTAGGGGGCAAATTCAAAGGACATCCCTTTTCAAGATTCAGGCAAAAGGGATGAGATTGAATTAATGTTTGTCTTCAAATCTGTCACGGTGAAAAAAAAATGTTGTTTGCAACTTTAGGCAGGGTTTTTGCTGCCCTGGCTGAGGATAACACAAGCTAATGATGGACATGTTGTTTTCAGAAATGTGTCCCTTATTTATTTTATTACAAAATGTGGTTATTTCATAGCAGTTAGAGGGTGTTAATACAACGTATTTTTCGGGACTTCAGCATTAGGCCTCGTTCACACGGCTTATTTGCCGACGGATTGGCGCCGTATTCCGCGCCGGATTTGCGCTTCAATACGGCGCCAATCCGTCGGAGTCATTACGGTAATCCACTGCTCTCATTGAGAACAGTGGAATCCCGTCCCTCCTTCCCCGCTCAGCAAAATCCGCCGCGGGGGAGAAAGTGACATGCACATTATTTACCCGCGGACGCCCGTAAACAATGCATTGTCTATGGGGCCGGGAGCGCGCCCCCCCCCCCCGCCCCGCCCCGTATTCACGGCGGATTTGTACGCTCAATACGGCGCACAAATCCGTCGGCAATAAGCCGTGTGAACGGGGCTTTAAAGTATGCCTGCAAATACGGTTAAATTGTTTGACAAATCCAGAACTCATTGAGTGCTTTGTAAAATCGTTGTCTAAACTATTTTATGATCTTATTTCTCGGCATGTAACGTACGCCCGTAAAAAGAAGTGACCTGTTACTATTTTCAGGTGCTTAAAGTGAAAAAAATGACTTATTGTTTAACTCACATTTTTATGTTAAACACATTTTTTTAGGAATTTTTGGTGGTTTATTTTCCATATCACTTTCAGTATTTTTTTAATAATTCCTAAGTCCTGCAGTTTTCACTTTAGCCACTAAGCCTAATAATCGTCTGACACTTCCTGATCTGTTTAGAGAGCTTTTCAGCAGTGTGCTTATTATGATTAAAAGCAGGGTCAAACTGAAAGGATACACCAATGTGTACAGATAAAACAGAATCCACCATTCACAAGAGGAGATGTCACAGCTCCCCCTCTCTCCTCCCTTCACAGTGAAAACTCTCCTATAGAAGTCTATGGGACAGAATCCGTCTTAAGAATCCTATGTGCATGAAGCTGCTGTAAAGTATCTCTCCGACTACTGTTAAAGCAGTGCAAGCAAGAATGTCTTCCCCACAATCCTATATAGACGGCCGAATAGAGAAATCTACAATCAGGAAATAAAAACAACTGAGAGAAAAATAATATGGATCAGGGTCTTGAATTAGTAAGTAAAAAAAAAATTGGGTACAGGTTCCCTTTAAGCACTGAGAAAGAGACAATAGGAGGCAGAGAGCTGACTCTACCTATTAATTTTTAGGCAGAATCAGCCCACTCATGAATTCAATGCTCTTAAAACTATAACCGCTTACAAAATAAGGAAATATCGCTGGAAACAGCTTGTCTGCCACAAGGTTACGGGACCAGCAGATATGATGGGTAGGATTTGGGGTGAGCATTTTGGGAGGTAGTTTGGTTGGGGGAGGTCTCTTCCTTCGGCTCCCCCTTCGGTCTCCAGTTGGGAGGCGGTGGGGGTTCCGACGGAGAAGGCTACTACACAATACAGTTCTGTTTTTCACACTGTATTATGTGGTAAAATGGGCGCGTTTATGTCCGAGAGGCCGGTAATATTTTCATGTACATTAGGGTGGGCCCCCCGAGATCAACTCCCCTGTGGGCCCCAGACCCCCCCAGTCCGACACTGATCAAGGGGCTCTTGCTGACAATCAAGGGGCTCCGGTGGGCAAGCAAGGGGGCTTCTCCTGACAATCAAGGGGGCTCCTGCTGAGATTTAAGGGGCTATTGCTGACAATCAAGGGGCTCCTGACTCAAGGCGCTCCTGCTGACAATCAAGGGCTCCTGTTGAGAATCAACGGCGCTCCTGCTGAGATTTAAGGGGCACCTGCTGACAATCAAGGTGGCAACTGCCGGTATTCAAGGTGGCAAATGCGGGCAATCAAGGTGGCTCCTGCTGGCAATCAAGGGGGCAACTGCTGACAATAAAGGTGCTCCTGCTGACAATAAAGGTGCTCCTGCTGACAATAAAGGTGCTCCTGCTGACAATCACAGGGGCTCCTGGTGGCAATCAAGGGGCTCCTGCTGGCAATCAAGGGGGCTCCTGCTGACATTTAACGGGCTCCTGCTAACAATAAAGGGGGCTACTGCTGACAATCAAGTGGCTACTGCTTGGATCAAAGGGGCTCCTGCTGACAATCAAGGGGGCTCCTGCTGACAAGCTCACTCCTAACAATAAAGGGGACTCCTGCTGACATTCAAGGGGCTCCTTCTGACAATCAAGGGGGCTCCTGCTGACAATTAAGGGGCTCCTGCAAACAATCAAGTCACTCCTAACAAAAAAGGGGGGCCCCTGTGACTTTCAAGGGGTCCTTTGACAATCAAAGGGGGCCCCTGCTGCAATAAAAGGGGGCTCTGCTGACAATAAAGGGGGTTTTGCTGAAAATCTAAGGGGTCCTGTTTCCCAATAAAGGGGGGTTTCCTGTTGAGGTTTTAAGGAGCCCTGGGGCAATTGGGGGCTACTGCTGGCAATCAAGGTTTTTTGCTGAGTTTTAAAGGGGCCCCCGCTCAATAAAAGGGCCCTGGGGACAATCAAGAGGGCCCCTGCGAGATTTTGGGGTTTCCTGCTGAAAAAAATCAAGGGGGTTTTGCTGGCAAAAAAGGGGGGTTCCCGGGCTGACAAGGGTGTTTCTGCTGACAATGGGGGAGCCCCAGCTTTCCCAAATAAAGGGGCTCCTGCTGACAATAAAAGGGGCCCTCCTGCTGGAATTTTAGGGGTCCTCTGAAAATTTAAAGGGGGGTTTCCTGCTGAAAATTTTGGGGGTTTGCTGACAATCAAGGGTGTTTCTGCGGGCCCAAAGGGGGGGGCTCCACTTACAATAAAGGGGGCCTTGTTAAATTTAAGGGGCCCCTGCTAAAATCGGGGGGCCTACTGCAATCGGGGGCTCCTGCGGAAAATCAGGGGGTGCTTTGCTGAAAAAGTAAAGGGGCCCCTGTGGCAACAAAGGGGGGTTTCCTGCTTGACAATGGGGGTTCTTTTTCCGACACCCAGAGGTTTCCAGCTTACAATCAAGGGGGCTGCTGCTGATATTTAATGGGCTCCGGGAAAACCCAAGAGGGCCCTGCTGAAATAAAGGGGGGTTTCCCTGCTTAGTTTTAAAGGGGTTTCCTTTGGACAAAGGGGCCCCTCGGGAAAAATAAAAGGGGCCCTGGAAAATTGGGGGGTTTCCTTGCTAACATTAAAAAGGGGCCTCCCGGGACAATAAAGGGGTCCTTTTTGGCAACCAAGGGGGTTCCTTTTGACAAATCAAGGGACTTTTTGCTGAAAAACCGGGGGGCTCCCAGAAAAAACAACAAGGGGCTCCTGCTGAAAAATTAAGGGACTCTGTGGAAAATCAAGGGGGCCCCTTTCAAACAAAAAAGGGGGCTCCAGTGAAAATTAAAAAGGGGGCTTGTGAAAAAACAAGAGGGTAAAGCTGAGTTTTAAGGGGCTCCTGCTTCCCTATAAGGGGCCCCCTGTGACAACCCAAGGGGGCCCCTATGGAATCAAGGGTTCTCCTGCTTTAATAAGGGTTTGCTGTGCCCAATCGGGGGGCCCTATAAGTGGTCCTGCTGAGTAAAAAAGGGGTCTCCCCTCCTGAAAAATTAAAGGGGGGCCCCCTGCTAAACAATGGGGGGCCCTTCTGTTATAATAAGGGGCCCCTTTAAGAATAAAGGGGGTTTTCTGCTGAGTTAAGGGGGGCTCCTGTAAAGTTAAAGGGGGCCCCTGCTGCCCAATAAAAGGGCCCCTTCTGCCCTTTTAAAAAGGGGCTTTGCTGAGATTTAAGGGGTCCTCCCTGAGTTTTTGGGGGTCCTGGGGGACAATCTTGGGGGCTACTGCGGGGAATAAAGGGGGTTGCGGGAATAAAGGGGGGCCCTGATGATAATCAAAAAGGGCCCCTTGCGGGAATTGTAGGGGCCCCTGTGAAAATCAAGATGGCCCCTGCTGAAAAAAAAAGGGGGGGCTCCTGCTGACAATCAAAAGGGGCTACTGGGCAATTAAGGGGCTCCTGCTGGCAATAAAGGGGGGCCCGGTTGGAAACCAAGGGGGGCCCCCTGCGGGCAATCAAGGGGGCTCCGGGGGCCAAATCGGGGGGCTTCTGGGGCCCTTTATGGGGGGTCCCTTGCTGAGTTTTAAAGGGGCCCCTGTCACAATAAAAAGGGTTCCTGCTGAAAACCAAGGGCCCGCTGAGTTTTAAAGGGGGTTTACAGAAAAAATTTAAAGGGGTGAACAGAAAAAGGGGCCCCTGCTGAAAATAAAGGGGCTCCTCCCTGGCAACCAAGGGGGCTCCTGTAAACAATCAAAGGGGGCCCTCCTGCTAAACAATAAAGGGGGGTTTCTTTTTTGACAATCAAGGGTGCTGCAGCTTACAAACAAGGGGACTGCAGCTTACAAACAAGGGGGCTCCTGCTGATATTTAATGGGCTCCTGCTGACAATCAAGAGGGCTGCTGTGAGTTTAAAAAGGGGGCCCCTGTTGAAATTCAAAGGCCCCTGCTGAAAATTTAAAGGGGGGGCTCCGCTGATATTTAAGGGTTCCTCTAACAAAAAAGGGGCCCTGCTGACAATGAAGGGGCCCTGCGGGCCCAACCAAGAGGGCCCCCTCCCTGCCAATAAAGGGGGTTTCCTGTTTTGGCCCAATAAAAGGGGGTTTTCCTGTTTGAAAATCAAGGGTGTTTTCTGCTGACAATCGGGGGGCTCCAGTTTTTAAAAATAAAGGGGGCCCCCTTTCCTGGTTTTAAAAGGGCCCTGCTGACAATCAAGAGGGCTCCTTTTGAAATTTTGGGGCCCCTGGCTGAAAATCAAGGGGGCCCCTGCTGAAAATTCAAGAGGGGTTTACTGCTGGCAACCCTTTGGCTCCTGCTACAATAGGGGGTCCTGCTGAAAATTTCGGGGGGTCCTGTTTGAGTTTTAAAGGGGGTTTCCGGGCGTAAAATTCAAGAGGGTTTCCTGCTGGAATTTTGGGGGCCTTGCGACAATCAAGGGTGCACCTGCTGACAATCAGGGGGTCCTGCTGAGATTTAAAGGGGTTTCCAGTTTAAATAAAAGAGGGCCCCCTGCTGGGTTTTTGGGGGCTCCTGCTGACAATCACGGGTGCCCTGTGACAATCAAAGGGCTCCTGCTGAAATAAAGGGGGCCCTTGCTGGCAATCAAGGGGCCCCTGTGGCTTTTAATGGTGCTCTTGTAAGATTTAAGGGGCCCCTGTTTGAAAATTTGAGGGGCTCCTGCTAACAGTAAAGGGGCCCCCTGGTAAATTTTAAAGGGGGTTTCCTGCAAACATAAAGGGGGCCCCCTGCTGAAAAATCAAGGGCTCCTGTGAGTTTTTTGGGGGCCCTCCCCCTGAACTCAAGGGGCCCCTGCTGAAAATCAAGGGGTTGCTGACAATAAAGGGGGACTACGGGTTTGAGATATTGGGGGATTTCCGGGCTGCAATAAAGGGGGACTACTGTACAACCCAGGGGTTTTGCTTTTGGAAAACCCCCGATGCTCTTGCTGAGATTTTGGGGCCCTGTGCAATAAAGGGGGTTCCGGGCTAACAAAAAAGGGGCCCCTGTTTTGACAATCAAGGGGTCCCTCGGAAACCCAAGGGGGACCCCTGCTGAAAATCAAGGGGGCCCCTGCTGCAATCAGGGGGCTCCGGGCCTGACAATCGGGGGGCCCCGGGGCTGACAATAAAGGGGGGGCTCCTCCCGAGATTTTTTTTTTTTATTGTATTTTTTTAAAAAATTTTTTTCAGTAAAAATAAAGTAAAAACTTAAAAAGTAGTTAAACATTTCCCTTGAGTCTGTTCCGCAGGAACATAGGGACAGATCAAATATTTAAAATTGCAAGTTTCAAACAAATGGGTTATACTTTGTTTTCCCCAATCTCCACATATTTTTTTAGAGAAAAAATTTTAACACCAAAAAAACCCGAAAATAAAACGGGGATTTTTAGGGGATAAAGGGACTTGAGTGGGAAAAAGGGGGGGAGAGGGAAAAAAAAAAACTTTGATCGATGCTTTCAACATGGGGGATACTGAAAAACCGGGGCAAAACCGGGACATTCATATTCTTTGGATCTTTTTTCATATGTGTCCCAAATGCCCCTTTCCCATGGGGAAATTTGTTTTTTGTTTATTTAAATAGCCGTGAGATGTTCTAAAAACTAAATTTTCCCACCTTTGAGAACATCACTCAGTTTTGGTGGGTCCACCCCTCTTCCAGAAAAGAGGAAATTATAAAATTTCTTTTGCGGTGAGAATGTGAAAAAGCAATTTTCTGGTAGGTTTTTTTCCAACCCCCTCTGGAAACAGATTCAGTATACTTTTTTTCCCGGATCAAAATTAAAAAGAATCCTGAGGAGATCTTTAAAAAAAATCAAGCACACAAACCCGAGTTGTTGAATATGCAACAAACCCCCGAAAAATATGATAAAAATGGGCTCCTAAAAGCGTTCCCCAAAAAAGCCAGCGATTTCGGGGGGTGTTTTTTCTGTCCCCCATGGGCGAATGAAGGTTTTAAATGGCTGGGGGATGATAGTGACGGGGGAGACTTTCCTACCTTCGAATCCAAAAATTTTGGAGGACGGGCCCAAAGCGGGGCTCAGCTTAGTATTTTTATAGTAAAAAAGGGGTAGGGAAACCAAAAATGTGGTTTTTTTCCCCTTGGGATAAAAGCAATGATCACTGATACAGAACTTTTGGTTACCCTGTAGTAGTATAAACCTTGGTGATTTTGGGGGGTGCTGTTTTGCTTCTTGTTTTTTTGTTGGCTGTTTGCTGTTGTTTTTTTTGGGCTGCATTTTGCTGTTTCTGTTTTGCTGCAGTCTGTGGTCAAAATTTGGTGCTTCTGTAGCCCAAAAGTTTTGTCCCCAGTCCCCATTAAAGGGAAAAAAAAACTAACAGGAAAGGGAACAGCAAAATCCAAAAAAAAAAACACACTCCCTAAGGAAAAAACTTTACGAACAAAAAACCAGGGGGAGCTTATGAAAATTTGGTCAGCAGATGGCAGGCAGCAACAATCATAATAAAGAATGGATGGAAAAAAGGAGAAATAATATAAAAAATTTGAAAAAACACTACCTATAATTTTGAAGGGGAAACCGCACACCCCCCTTTGTTTTTCCCCATAGGGGGTTTTCCTATAAAAAAAAGTCTTTTAAAATTAAGTAAACCTGAAAAAAAACATTTTTAAAATGCAATGTAAACATAAAGGTCCTGTTTATCAATTAGGAATATAAAATTTAAATTTTTCGGTTCTTTTTCATTCCCGGAAATATCCTCAATGGGCGGTATCAGAATGGTTTAGTTAAATTGGGGCCTTGCAAATGATTTAGGCTCCCCCTTTCCTAGATTTTTTTCAACCCCCACCTTCCGGGATTTCCCATCTTTGCGGGAAAAAACCCTTTGTAATGGGGCCAGTCAACCCCTTTCCCGTTTGTTATTTTTCCTAAAACACGAGGTTTCTCCTTCTTTTGTTTTGTTTGTGGTGTTGCCATTTCCTTTTTTTTCCCGGTAAAATGGCTGGGTGGAAGGAGTGCAATTTTGGAAACCCCAAGGAAGGGCTGATGTGGAGGCACTGAGCTGGAGGGCAAATATTTTGCATCCCTTTGTTAATTTTCCCGTTCCCCAAATAATGAGTTTGGTGGGCTCTGATGGAGTAATGAAAAAGGGTTTGGGGGGGTGTTGATCCAAAATTTTCCTTTTTTTCAGTACGGTTTTCCCTTTGGGGGTTCCCAAATTGGATTTGGCAGACTTACGAATGTTCCCTTGGCACTTTGAATTCCCTTTTGGGGGAATATGGATCACCGCTAAAAAGGGTTTTGTCTGTGTGGATTCTCCAGTTTTTTGGGGGGATAGTTTTTGCTGACATCTCCCCAAATCGGCCCCAAATTTTGCCCTTTTTTGAAATTTCTTGCTGTGTGCAAACCCTTTTAAACTTGGGCTGTTGCAAGAAATCGTAACCTGGACCTGAACCCCAAAGCGATGGTCCCCAAGAAAAAGGTTTGGGCCAGGGGTGGGGCCCCCAAAGGGGGGATGGGGGGGGAAGGGGCCGTTTTGTGGTGACAGCAAATGGAGGGGGGTGAGACATCTTATGTCGTTTAAGTGGGGGGTTTTTCCCCTACTTTTAGCTGGCCCCTTTTTTTCTCCCGTCTCGGGGAAAAATTTTCTGGGGGGGATTTTGTTTAGCTTCCATTGGTCGGGGTTTTTTTACCACCGGCCCGTGGGCATTTTTGTGTGCCCGGGGCAAACCCCGTGGGTTGGTTTCTGCCAAAGGTGTTTGGCCGTTTTTACAGCCGGTTTTTTTGTTGTTCTTTAAAACTGCTAGGGTCATTAAGTTTCTGACATTCCCTATGTCTGTAGGCTCTTCCCGGGGTTAATTTTAGCCAATGGCTCCTCCAGCAATGGAGTCTTGAGAGTTTTTTCGGGGACTACTTCTGGCTTTTTTTTGCTTTCGGAAAAGGGGGAATCGCTTTAACTATTGGGAAGCATTTTTGCTTTTTTGCCAAAGAAGTCATCTGTAGATGCAAAACAAAGCGAAAAGGTGTTTCTCTTATTTGATTTTTGGCATAACAAGTTGGTTGCCCCCTTTATTTAAGGTTGGGAGATGTTTTTTTCTGGGAAAAGGGCGCGTGATTTGGGTGGGAAAAATGTGTTTTTGGGAAGGGGATGTTTAAGTCCCCAATTTCGCCCCTATCCAGCACTCCCGTTCTTCTTTAGGGATGAGCCGGGTTTTTGCAAAGGTTGTTCTGGAATATTCTTTCATTTTAAAGTGACCCAAAGTGTTCTCTCATTTTTAAGTTGCTGTTTAGGGGGAGCCCGAAAAGAGTTAAAAACTTGACAAGGCCCTTTATTCCGGGTTTTTTGGGAAAATTTACTCTGGAAGCTCGGGAAAGGGGAATGGGAAAAAAAGTGATCGGTTTCATCCTTAGAGAAATCACTGTCCCCTTATCTTGAGGAAATTTTCTTCTTTATGACAAATTTAACTTTTTTGTCATCCCCTTTGTTGTGAGAAAAATGAAACTCTCCAGGTTTGGGTTTTCGGCTTGGGGTGGGGAAGAGTTGGGGAGGGGTATTAGGGGCTGGGGGGTTTTTCTTTCCCTCTTTGTGAAGGGCACGGCTTATGTAAGATGTGCGTCCCTTCCCCCCTTTCACGTAAGTCTTAAAAGGGGTCAAACCCGATTGATCCAAGCAACAATTTTCCCATATAAACCCCTCAGGGCTTGGGCCCTAGGGGGGGTAGTCCCGGACTGTTACACTTTGACGCACCTTTTTGTACCCTTAGATTGTCTCTTTCCAAAAAGGGGGTAAATTTCGGGGGGTCCCCAAAACCCAAAGGGGGGATAACCCTGGGTAGGTGCCCTTTGGGTGGGGGGTGAAAAAGCAGCTTTTTGGGGTAGGAATTATCCCTTTGATCGGGTATATGGTTCCCCTTCGATCAGTTAGGTAGGGGTATCTTATATTTCCCTGTTGATTGGGGAAGCGATGAATCCCTGTACTTTCTGCCACAAGTCCTATAACTGCCTGAGCAGGGATTTTAAAAGGAATAGGGTTTTGTTTGGGCCTTTTTATCCCCAAAAGGGTTCAAAAAAATTAGGTCCCGCTAAGGACCGGGTTTCTTTGGTCATCAATGAACGCGTACTTTTTACGCCTTTTTGGTTGGGCTCTTTTGGGGAAACCTTGATAAGGGCATATTAGCAAAAACATTTCTCCTTTGGCTCCCCCCCATTTCCCCCGAAGGGGATGAGCAGGAAAAATCTTGGGAGTGTTAGCGTGTTTTTGGGGCCCCCCCATGGCTTGTAGCGGGAATCGGTCACTGCAGTGGATGAATCGGGTGAGTGGGGGGTTTGGGGGCATAGCTGGGGCCATGTCTGTCCATGTGACACTCCTTTTACACTTTAAAGTCGATTTTCAGGGGCCTTAGCCCTATGCTCCAATGAAGCGCGCATCTGAAACATACCCCAACTCAGTGAGGATTTTCTTTCGGCTCCCCGTTTTGGTTTGGACCCAAAACCCCCTGCAATTTTTTTAGTGAGTGAGGTTTTTTTTGAATGGGACATTCACGATTTTAAGGACTTGTCTCCCGATGAGTTATATGGTATTTACCTGGGGGGATAAGGGGGTGGCAGGGTTGGTCTTTCTAACAAATCACACTGTTCTTAAAATCTCTGTGTTTTTTGTGGGACACCCTTTATACCCTTGGAAAAAATGATCCGCTGTAGTGTTGAAACTCCCGGAAATTTAAAGATGGGGTATTCCCCATCTGGGCCCGCTCATTTGATGAACCTGCAGAAAAGGGAAAGAATGGGGAAAAGGGGAAAATTTTTTTGTTCTTTTTAATCTTAAAGATGATGTTGCCCCCCTTTTCTTGGGAAACTGTAAGGCGGGTTTACAACAAATTTGGGTTCAACCCCCATGGGCGGTTTTCCAGATAGATTTGTCCAACAGACGAAAGGGGTTTTTTTTAGCGGTTCCAAATTCCGAAACAGATCACTTAAGGGTTTTAATTTTTTGAACTTTTTGGGGTTTTAAACTTTTGGGGTGTTTGCAGTCTCTTTGAAAAAGGGTTTTTCTATCACTTCGGCACGCCAAAAATAAGTTCAAGTCTTTGCCAGGCCCGGGGCAAGACCTGCTTTGCTTTTTCCCCCTATAGACAGTTCTGGGCTCTTGAAGGGGATTTTTTAAGCCTGGGCCCGCCCATTTTTCCAAAGAGATCAAGCTCCTGCTCTTGTGTTAGGTTAAGGTTTTGGCAATGGGGGATTTTTAAGGTTGCTTTCCCGGCTCTGTAGTTTTGCATGGTCCATCAAATTTTTAAAAACTGGGGTTAATCAGCTCCCTGCTATCCATGAACCCAGCGAACCAGATTATCTGCTTTCTCACGCTTGTTGCCGTGTCAAATCGTAAAGGGAACCCCCGGGGTGTATGGGTTGCCCTTTGGGGGGAAAGGGTGGATGTTTTCCCCCGGGAAGAAAGGTTGCTGCAGGTTGAGCCTTTTTTTTTTTGGGGTTTTTTTTCCCCTGGGAAATTCTGAAAAGGGGCCATGCTTTTCTGTGGAACTAGGCCAGAAAAAAACTGGTGGGCCCCTCTTTTCCCGTGATATTTTGTCCTTTAGAAGGCACATCTGGGCGATGGTCATTATTTGTGCGGGTTCTGTGGGGGGCCCCCAGAGATACCCGGGAGAGGACTTGGGGGGTTTCATTTTGTCAACTTGGAAAGGTATTAGAGACAAGGGGGGTCTGCAGGTAAAATTTCCCGCACATAGTCATGGTGCGATCAACTGGGTTGTTGGGTTTTTTTTGGCAAGCAAAAATGGTTTAGGGCCCTGATCTCGCCCTTCAAGTTTTTTACTTTGGCCCCTGCGATTTCCCCTTTTTATCTCTATTTTTAAGAATCTTTTTCCCAGCTTTGCTTCTGCACTTTTTCCCTTTTAAACCTGGCTTTTTTGCCATTAATTCCCTTTTCTCGTAGGCCTCTTATTTTGGATTTGTTTTGGATCATGGGGGGCCTTTATTTTTCTGTCACTCAGAACTGAGCTTCCTTTAGCAAGTTTATTTGGGATGTCCGTGACGAATTTTCCAGGGAAAATTTAATCGGTGCGATCTGTCTCCTGTTGATGAGAGATACGGAGTTCTGCTTTTTTCTTTGGCATTTTGCACCATGGGCACCCCCCTTTTTTCTTTCCACTGATTTCTGCCTTGTTCACTCCGTTTTAAAGGGTTCATCAACATTTGAGTCTTTAAGAAGGTGATTTCTTTTAAACAACCCCGGCTTTTTATCTTTGTGTGCGTATTCAGGCCGGGGCAAAAGTTTTGTAGGCTCTCGGGCATCATTTTGAAAGGAAATTGAAGGTCGAAATTTAAGGGGGGTAACTCGTTTTCCCTCGCTCTTTCCCGGGTTTTCACAGGCTAAACTTTTTAAAATTGTGATAGTTTTTTAAAAACCTTTGGGGTCGGTTTGAAAAGGGGCGTTTTTTGGGCCCTACAAATGGTTGCTGGGAAATTTATTTTTGCTTCTTTCTCTTTTAAAAACAAACATATCCAAGTTGTCTTTGGGGTGTTTTTAGCACTGGGGAAAATTTCCCAAGCTGTTTTTTTTGGCCTTTTTTTTAAGGTGGGCCCCGTCTCTTTTAAAAAAACCAAATTTTTATTTTTGGGGGGCTGAAAATCGCAGCACGGCTTCTATGGGGCACCAGAATAAGATTCCCAGAGTAATTTGAGTGAATTGCGGGGTTTTCAAGTCCGGGTGTCCGCAGCAACGTGATGTAGTATGCACATGTGCTCGCTGCTAGGGAGATTTCTGACTGTGGTCGTGGGCTTTAAGCAATTTCTGAATGATGTCTTGGGCCATAAGCAATTTCTGACTGTTCTGTCCCCACATGAGGCGAATGAAGGTGTAACTGGCTGGTGGATGATAGTGACTGGGAGACTTTCCTACCTTCGTATCCAGAATGTGGAGCAGACAGGACCAAGCAGGCTCAGCTTAGTAGATATAGTAACACAGTGGTATGAAACAGAATGTGGTTTATTCACCTTGGATACAGCAATGATCACTGATACAGAACTGTGGTTATCCCTGTAGTAGTATAAACCTTGGTGCAGTTTGTTGCTGCTGCTTCTTGTTTGTTGTTTGTTGTTGGCTGTTTGCTGCTCTGTTGTTTTGCTGCAGTTTGCTGTTTTCTGTTTTGCTGCAGTCTGCTGGTCAGAAATTGATGCTTCTGCTAGCCCAAAAGATGTGTGCTCCAGTCACATTAAGATGAAAACAACTAACAGGAAATGACACAGCGAAATCCTAAAAAAAACACACTCCCTAAGCGATTAGGGAGTGTTGAGCGATTATTATCGACAAAGTTGAAATCGGCACAGTTTTTATGTTGATCGAAATTTTTAGATCATGCGATAATTTAGGTTAAAATCTGTGCATCATCTATTAAGATCGCGCCATTTTCAGCGCTTCCTGTCATTTTGGCGGCCAGCAAATCAGCTTACAGAATAGAGCAGGGTGAGATGTGTGTGCGAATGTCATGACTGGGATGTGTATGGTTGCGATTGGCTGGAAAAATCACATGACCTCGTTTTACATAGAACACCCCTTTCCTGTTCAGCCTCTTGTCTTCAGGTCTCAGAGCAGAAGGACGTGCGCTTGTTGTGCCCAAACAGCTGAGCAAAATTTAATCTTTTCTTCACGAGAAAGCTCTATGTTAGCTGTGATCCTTCAACTTATTAGTCAGAGATTGGAAAATTTTTTATGTAGTTAGGTAGAAATTTTAAAGGGCATCTACCCTGAAAAGTCACAGGGGGGAGCGGGGGAGTGGGGGGCCCCCCGGGAACACGACAAGCCTTAAAGAATATGGATAAAGTTCCCCAAAGAAAGTGTAGACATTGCATGCAATGCTTTATTTTAAACAGTTTTCTTTAAAATTTTCCTGGATATTGGGGCCCCTTTAACTTTTTTTGGATACAATCTTTTCTGAAACTGCGGGTTTTTGTTAGGGCAAAACTCCACTTTAATTTCAGTATACATTTCTGACAGTGTTTTATTTTCAATTTTGCCCATTCCCCCTTTGTTCATTATCAACTTGCAGTTAAATTAGTCAGCAATTTTTTGTCAGACAGGGTTTATAGGGGCCAAAAATCCCTTTTACTATCCAAAACATTACAGATACGTGTTTTTTTTCCTTTTGCCCAGTCCATTTGTTCATTTAGGCACCCTTGCACTTAAATGTGAAACGAATTTTGTAGTAACCAAAAGGGGGGAATTGGGGGGGGTGCCAAAAATCCTTTTATAATCCGAATACTTACAGATACGTGTTTTTTGCACTTTTGCCCCGTCCAGTTTGTTTATAGAGCCCCACCTTGCAGTTATATTTGAATTCCAGCAAATTTTGTAGTTACCACAGGTGATTTAAGGGGCCAAAAAATACCTTTTATTATCCGAAAACATTTAGATCGTGTTTTTCATTTTTCGCAGGCCAGCTTTTTTGATAGATCTACTTTTGCAGTTAAATTTGAATACAGAATTTTGTTGTCACCCAGGTGAATGATAGGTGCCAAAAATACCTTTTTTTATCCGAAAAACATTTCAGATACGTGTTTTTTTTATTTGGGGCAGGGCCCGCTTTGTTTATAGTCTACTTTGCGTTAAATTTAATTTCAGCAAATTTTTTAGCACCACAGGTGAATTAAAAGGTGCCAAAAAAAACCTTTTATTATCCGAATACATTTCAGATATTGTTTTTCACTTTGCGCAGCCGCTTTGTTGATAGATTACTTTGCAGTTATATTTGAATCCAGCAATTTTTTTTTTGATTTTAGGGGTTTGGAAAAGCTGTGATTTGCGTCTTTTTAAAAAGAGACTTTCAAAAAAATCTTCCCTACCTTCTAAATTTTTTTATTTTTGAACATGGAGCGAAATTCAGGGGGTAAGCAGCAAAAGGGGGGTAGGAAATGGAGGTAGAGGTACGGAGAAGGTTCCTTCCAGTGCGGGGACAACACGCATGCCAGCGGATCGTCAGTTGCAGGGCCGTCGGCCTTATCGCTGGGTCAGGGCCCCGTGAAACTCAGTAACGACCAGCGTCGCCAAACTGCCTTCAGTGGTTAATGCAAACTGCATCCCCGCAGTCTTACCTCCCGCTCCCAGTCACGGCCCCAAAAAGTCGTCATCAGCATCACCAGCATCCGTCCAAAATGAAGCAGCCCAAATGTCAACTCGTGTACCACCCCCTGTGGAAACCCTTTTTGAAGACCTCTTGATACAAAATTTCGGTTGGGGTCAGAAGGCTTTTTAAAAGATCAAGAGGCCAAGAGGAGTTTTCTTGCTCGCGCCCAG